>VUQI01005985.1:6615-18778 GCA_015106735.1 Paratilapia polleni
AATTTCCCCCTCCCCCCCCCCCCCCCCCCCCCCCCAATCCTAATTAGATGGTCCATGACTTTGTGAAAATCCTGGCTTTTAAAGACAAATTTATCCTGCAAAGCCAATTCATTGTTTTGGTGTTTTCTCTGTCTGTGTTTGTGATTGTGTGTATGCACACAGTTAGCATCACAGCTGCACAAGCAAGTAAATATATGCCCGTGTTTATTTGTTCGTCTTTTATTCATGTTCAGCCAAACAGAACAAAGACAGGACCTTCTCCTCTTACTGTCTACATATGTATACCCCTGATTGCAGTCAACCTGAAGTATGACGCGTAAGTCTTTTTTAGGGAACAAAGTTAGTACTATGCTGGGCAGCAATCAAATGTATTCTAAGACCTATCACAGTCCTAGATCACAAAAAGATCAGAAGGAAAATCTGACTCCACGGTGACCTGAAAAATGGCAAAGACTGACAGTATGTTAGTCTACTTGTGTATTTCTTCATGGGATTACTTACAGTTAAGCAAACCCAGCTGTAGCAGTGATGCCAGGGCCGTTATGATCATGAAGGTGAGCAGCCCACCACGCCGACCCATCAACCCCACTGCAGGGCAAAGTGCCAGGCAGGTTGCCACAGCGATGCCCGCCATGGTGTAATAGTCAGCGTGGCACAACTCTGTGGGCTGGGCCTCGGGGTCCATCATACTGCGGGCGAAGCAGTGGTGAATCCCATAACCTGTCAGGCTGCACATCAACACAGAGACACAGAATAAGAGAGCGGCCAGCGAGGTGCTACCTAAGACATGCGTCGGCCACAGGGCGCGTGAGGTTTGCGCATGTCTTCATTTCTCTCTGGGGACCACCTCATGTGTAATTCATGCTCTCAACACAACGGATGTTGGCTTTGATTAGCAAAGGAACTGTACAAGCCGGGCCACAAACACAACACACTTACGAGTTGACACACAGCACCACAATGTTTTTCCACAGGTTCCTGGTGCTCATCATCTTGACAATGCAGCTCCTCTGGGGTTTCTTGTGCAGCTCCTGCTCCAACTCTGGTAGGAAACATGAAACGCACACCTTGAGACCTTTCCTTTCAGGTGGTAATGAGGGGCCGGCCATAGGGATCTCTAGCACAGAGAAGCTAAAGAGCTGTGGGGCCTTTAGATAGATATAGGACATCGCTGTGCCCACTCTTATCATCTACCTGTCTGCTTGGCCACTGGGAGAGGCAGAAACAATGAATCAAACACCAACTCAGGGGAGCAAGAAGTGTTGGTGGCAGAGAGAGGAGAGATCTAAGGAAAGAAAATTACCAGTGTGTTCGCTCCTAAAAGATTATTCAGTTGCAGGACAATTAATAGCCAGGGGTCTCATTTATAAATGTGGTGTATGCAAAAAATGTCTGAAAGAGGCCTGTGCAACTTCCCACACAAAAGTTGGAGTTTTCAAAGGCAAACTTGATGAGAGAATGTGCGCATTGGTACAGAGTCTGACCCATGCTTATGAACATTTTGGAGACAGAGGAAACTGGCAACACATATGCGTGAGGTGGTAAATTGAAACCAGAATGTAAAATTTAATACATAATACTTTGACTCATACATTTAATTCTTATAACACGGTACTTATAGATCCACTTTAAACTACCCACTGTAAACATTGAAATGCCAGTAAGTTACAACAGCATTGAGATGAGCCAAATCAAATTAAATTCCACTCAGTATTTCTCTGACTCCCCATCATATTCCCCACCCCGTGAGTGCAAACGAGAGGGCTGGACTGTATCCTGCTGACTGTCACGGTCAATCATGGAGCTCGCAGCAAATACGGGATGATGTCAAGATTCGGGATAGTCTGCCTGTCTTTCCAAGTAATTATGTATTAAGCGTGAATATACCGAGTTCTTTTCACTGCATTAATAAACCTAATTGATAAATTTATCTTCATCCGTTAAAATCTGAGATGACATCAAATTCAAGAAACTGTTCATCAGACCAGTAACCGGTGCCACTTGAGAACCGGTTCCAAATTTTCCAAAGCATCGGAATCGTATGCATCTGAGCTTATCGATTCCTTTATCAATGCCTGCAGGCACTGGCAATGCACACTCATTGCAAATCAACAATGTCATACATGCTTGTCTAGTGTTGTCATAAAACAAGGAGCCATGGCAGAGAGGAAGTAGCGGTTCAGAGCTTCATGTCACAAAGAAAGATGATAACAGTGTTAGCTGTAATGTCAGTAACATGATTATTTCACGTGGGGATGAAACACCAGCAACATGCTGAAACATCTTTCTACGCAACATGGATTCACCTCCAGGAGTGCCATGTGTTTGACGCTCTATGTATATGGACCACAAGTGCTACTGTTTCCTGAGCAGGTCATCTGTACAGATGCTTAACACAATTTTATTTGACTAAGAAAGCCTAAATGAAAACAAATGTCATACAAATATTCTCTCATTTCAGATGTTGACTGAGAGACTGATGCTACATCTAGCATTAGGCAGTAGTCTGTTTGGGATTTTAGATAATAAAGCAGTTGTATTGACACTGAAAACCTATGTAGGTATACTTGTTTCCTCATATAAAACTGGGTCAAGACTCAATAAGGGAATCAATAAAGAACCAGATCGATAAACAGATTTCATAATGGCACTGGTATCAATAAAACCTTATCAATTCTCATCCCTACAAACATCAGTTGTTTTCAACAATATCATCTAGTGTGAGATTCGTCTTCATTTAGTTTCTGTGAGTAAAATCGTTGCAGTGAACATGGCTGCTGACAGGCTCAAAGGGTGCACCAGGGACATCATGGTAGCTGAAACATACTCTGCCTTTTCAAGCCTCACCTGGCACATCATCACCATTTGAACGCATGGACTCTGTAACTTTGCAGTCTGGAAATAAAGCCAGTCGTTACACTAAATATCATTATGAGTTCTTATCATGATGTGGGCCAAGTTTACTATAAAAAACAACTTTTTGAGGGCGGGATACAAGACGCACAAGTGCACACATTTCCAGGTGGACTGATTTATAAAGGGAACACTGTGAGTAGATGAGTGTAGGCTCATCATCTTCTTCTGGCTGCTCCCTTTAGGGGTAGCCACAGGGGATCATCTGCCTCCATATCACCCTATCCCTAGCATCCTCTTCTGTCACACCAACCCTCTGTGTGCCCTCCTTCAATACATCCACAAACCTTCTCTGTGGTCTTCCTCTTTTCCTCCTGCCTGGCAGCTCCGTATTCAACATCTTTTGCCCTGTATATCCACTGTCCTTCTTCTGCACACATCCAAACCATCTCAGCCTTCCCTCTCTAACTTTATCTCCAAACCGTTCAACCTGAGCTGTCCCTCTGATGTACTCATTTCTAACCCTGTCCATCCTGGTTAGTGCCACTGTCTCCAAACCATACATCATACCAGGTCTCACTACCATCTTGTAAACTTTCCCTTTCGCTCTTGCTGCTCCTTCTGTCACAAATCACCCCTGACACTCGTCTCCATCCACTCCATCCTGCCTGCACTCTCTTCTTCACCTCTCTTGTGCACTGTCGATTGCTTTGGATGCTTGACCCCATGTACTTAAACTCATCCACCTTCACTACCTCTGCTCCTTGCAGCTTCACTGTTACACCTGTCTCCCTCTCATTCACACACACATGTATTCTGTCTTGCTTCTACTGGCTTTCATTCCTCTTCTCTGCAGAGCATACCTCCACCTCTGTAGGTTCTCTTCCACCTGCTCTCTACGCTCACTACAGATCACAATGTCATCTGCAAACATCATAGTCCACAGAGACTCCTGCCTGACTTCATCTGTTAACCTGTCCATCACCACTGCAAACAAGATGGGGTTCAGAGCTGATCCCTGATGTAATCCCACCACCACCTTGAACCCATCTGTCACTCCAACCACACACCACATCACTGTCTCACTGTCCTCATACATGTCCTGCACCACCCTCACATACTTCTCTGCCACTCCTGACTTCCTCATACAGTACCAGTTCCTCTCTTGGCACCCTATCAAATGCTTTCTCTAGATCCACAAAGACAGAGTGCAACTCTTTCTGACCTTCTCTATACTTCTCCATCAACACTCTTAAAGCAAACATCACATCTGTAGTGCTCTTTCTCAGCATGAAGCCATACTGCTGCTCACTGATCGTCACCTCTCTTCTTAACCTAGCTTCAACAACTCTTTCCCATATCTTCATGGTATGACTCATCAACTTCATCCCTCTGTAGTTACTACAGCTCTGCACATCACTCTTGTTCTTGAAAATCTGTACCAGTACACTTCTTCTCCATTCCTCAGACACATCCTTTCCAGCTCGATCTCTGCCTAGCCAATCAATTCAATCCTTTTCTCCCTCCTTAGTGTCCAGCCTCACATACAACTCACTATAAGCCTTTTCCACCTCACCTGTCTTTGCTGTATGCCTAGCCTCCCAATACTCCTGTCTACTTTTTTCATCTGTATGACTATCCCACTTTTTCTTTTCCAGCCTCTTCCTTTGAATACTTTCCTGTACTTCCTCATCCCACCGCCTTTGGTAGTTTCTCTCAGAAAGGGCATCCGGAATAAAATCTTTGCCAAATCAAACATGCAGATCATCAAGAATGAGCGTGGGCACATTCTATTTTTTTGTTATTTTTGTGTGTGCATACCATCTCAGCTTCTGTGCTCAGGTATAGTATGGATCCTACACACTCTTTTATAAATGAGACCCCAGGTAGTCTGTACTCAACTGAGAATTTACCATATAAGATAACTGTGAACTGAATATTGGGTTTAGACAAAGCAAGTAATTAGTTAATTGATGGTGCAAATGCTGTCAGCCTTATATGGAAGTCTGACTTTGTTGACATTCCACTGAAAAATCACTAACAACCTAAAGGGGTATGTATATTTATTTTATTGCAGCTGCATTTCATCATATCAGTGGTCTGAGCAGTGCAACTTGGGCACTCTTCAAGCAGTCATCTTTGAGTTTTTATATGCATGTCAGTGTCTTTGTATTCGTTGCATGCTCATTTCATCACACACCAAGGAGCAGCTGCAGCTTAACATACTCTAGATGATTTAAAATAAATTGCATAATGAAGAGAAGTGAAGGAAAGCAACAAAAAGGAAAGAATTTATGACCAAATGGGTTTGGGAGCTTTCGTCTCCTTCTCTCTCCCTCCTGAATTCATCCTCACCTGTAAGAACTCCACTGGGCTCGGTTGTCATGTCAACCTGGTTCTTCCTGGCGATGCGCAGCATCATGGCTTTGGACCGCCTGTAGTGCTGGGTGGCCAGCAACCAGCGCAGGGATTCGGGAAAAATCCTGCAGAAGGAGAGAAAGACAGGGATAGGAAGGAGAAGCAGACAGCAGACAAAGGATGAGCAGAATATGTTGTAAGAGTAAGAAAGAAACAAGAGAGGAAAGAAGAAAACATGAAGAGAAAGAGTCTATTGTTTGTAAAATCAGAGAGAGCTTGTGTTGTGCAGTGTGTACTGTACAAGCCATCGCCTGGCGCTGTGGATTTCCTTCACAGGGCGGGACTCACCAGGCATAGGGCAGCATCAGAACGAAAGGGCTGATTATGACAATCTGTAGGACCTGCCAGTCATCCCGGTTTGGCCAATGGCGGCACAGAGCAGCCACCCCTGGCATCAGTAGCTGCCCGCCCACCATGAGAAAACTGGCCACCATGGTCATGGAGAAACGCCAGCCTGGCAAACAAAGCTCGATCCCTAAGATACAGAGACAAGAGCGAGACAAAAAAGAAAGACTTAATTTCACCGAAAATATAGATTCCTGTGGTGTTGGTGTGCCATGTGAGACGAGTAAATTATGTATAAGCTCTATGTGTTTGGACGTGATTACCATTATAAACTAGCAGCAGCCTTAATGGCCTCAAAGAGTGTGTGTTTGTTTAATGTCGAGGTGGGTATTGAATTTCCTCTCTGAATTACTGAGGACTCTTATTACTGATCCTTCCCTCGAGAGTGCACTAGTTTAACACCAGCCCTCTTCATGAAGTTAGGATGGACTGCATGTCTGCTGCTTTTGAGTGGGTTCAGCTGCTCTGTGAGCTTTTCGCTGTAACCGTCCCTTAATTTCCCCCTGACTGGGCTCCCATCCCCTCCCTTACCACCCGTAACATGGTACAGTCCAGATGGCCTGGCCCATATGGCAAGGTCCTTTTGAAGGTGACCATTGTGTGTGGATGAGGAGGGAGGAAGAGGGAGATACTCACTAACCTGTACTGTCACTGTTATTGTAGGTTCCCTCACTCCTCCCCCGCCGGGAGGAGTGAGGGAGAAAAGAAAGTAGGAAGAGTAGGGGCAGAATACAAATTACTTCTCCCTCAGAAGCATAAGAAAAAGTCCCTCCATTCATCAGTGGAATCACCGGAGGAATGATAATAAAGGCTGGCGAGAGAGCGGAAGAAACACAGAGAAAAGCACAATGAGCAAGAAAGAGGGAGGGATGGAAAGATGACTACTTTCAGATGAAAGGAAAATGATTCAGCTACAGGTTAAAGGTATTACTGAAAATCCCTCTAACTCCATCTTATTCTGCCCTAGACATGAGTCAAAAACCTTCCCACGCAAGAACCAAAACAGATGAAGGAAATTACACTGACCCATAAGCCTTAACCTGGCCGTCTGCTTCTATTTTTTCAAGCCAAAAAGACAGTGAGTCTGTCTCTCGCCCAATGATGGGAGCTGTATTCAAAGCTTTTTGCTATACATGAAAGTAGCTATAGCACAGTCTAAAAATGTAATATTAAAAGTAGTGGTCAAATCCAAATTTTTAAGCTCGGTCTTAATTTTTAGGTTTCGTAAGTCATTTCTTTTGGTTTTGTACTTGTACAAAGTTTCTGCCAATAGCGAGGCAAGAAACACACAGTGTCTACCGAAAGTGAGCAAATCCTAAAAGGAAACTTGGAATTCTAACCATAGGCCAAAGTTGACCCAGGAAGTGAATGTGATGGATGTCTGTAGTGCGTTCCAGATGAAGTCGGAGTTTCCGAGTTCCCAGTCGGAATTTTCAATTGGAAACCCCCTCAACTCAGATTTCCAACTCGGAAAGTAGGAGCAGCCCCACCAACCCTGAGTTAACAATCCAAGATGGCGGCAGTGAACGTAAACAGTAGTAAAACTGTAAAACTTTTAATCTGTGCTGCCACTGTACTTGTGACTCACTAAATAAGCCATACGCAGAGCACTGACCAGGCTCTGTCCATGAACGTGCTGCAGTGGTGTTTTTAAGTCCAAAAAACAAAGCATTGCGCTGTATTGCTAGTGATGCATGAATGACACTGCTTTGCTAAGAACCAAAACAAATCCTGTTTTTCCTTGCTTTTCCGACTTTACAACTGGAACGCACTAACTCCAACTTTCGAGGTAACTGGAACGCAGCATTAGTAACAGTTCTTCTTTTCAGCTTCATTTTCATGTCTGTTTCTTGTCCTGTTTTTAGTAACAACATGCTGTTCCCAGATCTCTGTCAGTCTGTACAATCTAAAGCTGTAAAATCAATCATTTACTCAACAATGGATCGAACGACTGAGTCTAATGTGAAAGAGGCCACTGATGGTGACAAATACACTGAGAAAATCAACCACCTCTGCATTTTCTATCCACCCTGCTGAGCAGTCCAGAAAACCTATCACCCCTACGTCAGGCAGCAACTGGTGGCTGTTTTTAAGCTTTAATTAGGCTGCTGTGCAGGAAACTAGACAGACTGACAAAGGTGGTGACCAGTGGGTGCAGTGACAAATTCAGGTAGGTGACTTCAGATAAATGTGCTTTGTTTCAACAGGATGTGGTTTGTAGGGTCTTTACCCTAAAATATAAAGCGCCTTGAGGCAACTGTTGTTGTGATTTGGCGCTATTTAAATAAAATTGAATCGAATTGAATTGAATGTGTAAACTGTATCCTAACCAAAGCAACAATGAATGCAACTTCAACTTTTGGCACACGCAACACTTGCCTTAACCAATGGCAAGCCTGCTTTATACCTTCTGGTCTGTGTCTGGCTCATGCAACACTTGCCAGTTAACCATAAATGCTAAAAAGCAGCCCAAATGTGTATACTACCTTGTTATGATATAAATATTCCTGAGTTTCTTCTTCTTTCAGTTGCTCCCTTTAGGGCTCGCCACAGCGGATCATCTGTCTCCATCTCATCCTATCCCTTGCATCTTCTTCTGTCACACCAACCCTCTGCATTTTATATTCTATAGTTGTGTCAGTATATAAAAATTCTATTTTGTAGGATTATCATGTTTTGGGTTATTTTTTTTTTTATTTTTTTTTTTTGGTTAAACCTTAATCTTGCTGCCAGACAACATTACAGGCTTCTCATGTGTAAATATGAAAGGATCACATTTTTACTTAGCTAACATACATGTCCTCATCCAGTTAGTTCCAGCTGTTCATCCTATATTACCTCTATCCACAGCAGTCAGTAGGCCTATCAGACAGAGCCACAGACACAGAGAAAGAGAAATCAAATGTACTTTAGCAAAGGCAATGTATCCCTAAAGCAACCTCACAAAAAAAACAAGAAAGAAAACAGTACCCAACTCTCTGGGGAGGTGCCTGATCCTGCTGACTCTACTGGGATATCAATACACACACACACACACACAAACACATGCTGGCAAGGACCTTTTGTTCCAGCTGAGTGGGAGAATGGCTCTCCTTGTGCTGATTATCTCACCGCCACCCTCCCTCCTGTGTACAGCCCCCCCCACTCATCAGGGGTGTTGAAGTGGCTCTGTCACCCTCTGTACAAGCACGCCTCCCCCTGCCTTTCACCAAGCAGCTTCTCATACTTTACATCTGAAAGTGAACGGGTGCAGAGAGTTTGCAAAGAAGAGCTAACGAAAGAAAAGGGGACTGAAAAAAAAAGCAGCTGATGGAATGATCAAACTGATCTTTGACAACAAATGGCTGACAGTACCACAACACACACACACACACACACTTTGTGTTGTCTGCTGCTCCCTGGCTAACCTTGCCTGCGGCATGAGAACAGCGTGGAGAGACAATTGGCTTTCTAACAGCATGAGCTCAGAGTGAGAACCAGTCTGTGCTTGTGATTATGATGAAGATTTATAGCTGTACAGCTGGTGATGGGAAAAGATATTAACTTTAAATTTGTGAAAAGGGAGCGCCGTGCTGCTAAAACAATAAGCTGCACTGGAGAAAAAACAATTGCCAGGAGCTTTCATTAATTGTTTTAATGGTAGCAACTCTGTGAGTGGTGCTATAAGTTAAGTGCTATTGTCAGCATGCTAGCTTGCTCACAATACTGCAAGCTAACATGCTAATTAGCACTAAACATAAAGTACAACTGAGGGAAACTGGAATGCCCGTGTTTTGGATTTGTTTGGTCCTAAATCAATGCAGGGAATCACCACAAGCATTACAGTTTAACATGAGAGGACCAGAAAGAACATGTACACAGAAGTTTATGGCAATCCATCCACTGGCTGTTAAAACCAAGTGACAACCTCAAGGGCTGAAAAGTGAAAAATGAAGTTGAAGTGCTAAAAGCTGCAGTTTTAGGAGTGGCATCAAAATCAGGTGAATCCCCACAGACTCCCAACTTCATGCTTGTAAAGCATGGTTTCATCCTGGTACAAAAAAACAGTTTTCGCCTTTATGAATAGTTTCCCCTTTCATAATCTGGGTGAATTTTTTTGTATAACTCATCCATTAATGTTCGGAGCATGGCCATTTGATTGACACATGCACCCACATAGACAGATGTAACAGATAACTCTCTGCTAGGTCTCACCTTCCTCTCAACCTTGTATGTGCTGTTGGTGCCTTTTGGTGACGGTGGCTATGTCCATCTTTTATATATAAAGCATTTGGCTCAAACCCAAAAATGTCAATCATGCAGTGGCACTAGAGGAAAATGAGGAGCATCACTAAAGGCATCAAGGTACATCTTGTAGGAGCCATGAATAGTTTAACATCACAAAATGTTGAGGTTGGAGCTGAAAGAATTAGTTGATCAACTAAAACCCAGTCACTGAATTGTCTTAAGTCATTTTCAAGCAGAGACCAGTGTGAAGATTTGTGACTCTTCTTTACGTGATTTTATTGTAAATAAACTGGTGCTTACATAGCACTGTTCACCCATTCATACAGCACTTTTATTTTAGTTCTTTCTATCACACACACACTCCAATGGATGCCTTGGGGATGATTTGGGGTATCTTGCCCAAGGACATTTCAACATGCAGACTGGGGAAGCTGGGGATCAAACCATCAACCTTCCATTTGGTAGATGACCCGCTCTACCTCCTGAGCCCCAGCTATCACTGGGTTTTAGAGGAATGCAATTTCTCTGATAGTATTTATTATAAACGATTTAGCAAATAATCATTTGGTCTATGAAATTCTTAAGGTATTCTGATATTTCAGTCCAGACAAAAGTTGTTCATTTGCCGACTAGGATACAGGCCTACACTGCCTTTGCTGCTAGTATGGAGGATTTAAATTTAAATGAAATAACAATGATATTTAGGCAGACCAAACAAGCAATATGAAGACATCACCTTGGGCTCTGGAAACCCTGCTGAGCATTTCTGTGACATTTTATAGACTAAACAACATTAATCAATAATGACAAAAATCTGTTGCAGCCTTAGGGGGTAACTTCATAGAAGGGGAGGGATGTGAGGTGGTTGGACAGCTTGACAAGGGCACAGCATCTGAGTCAGCAGAAGTCATCCCCATGAGCTCATAACTACACAAACCTACATATGCCATATAGTGCTTGTCTTTGTCATTTCCTACAAGGCTCCAAACAGAGACAGAGAGGAAGAGGCAAAGATATTAACCTTTTTCCACTGCTGCAAAGTAACCGCCTAATTCTTCTGGGCCATGCAAATCACATTCACTGAAAATCTTTTGAGTAGCAAATACTCATCCCCTCGTAGGATTCAGTAGTGGCACTGAAAATTCTGCAGCTTGCTACAGTTGCTCGAGCAAGTCTGCTGGGATTCATACCATCGACAATGGATTCAAATGTTGACCCAGTTTATGAGAAAAAAAAACTTCACCAAAAGTGTCTGGATAAACTTCTCAAATGACTCCTGCAGCATAAAATTCACTTTTCTACCGCAGTATGTTGCAAACCAGAACATTCAAGTCAAGTTTGAGGTTTGTCAGTACAAGTCTTAAGTTTCAAATCCAGTCCTCCGTGGGGATAAGTCCAAGTTAAGTGACAAGCAAGTCAAAAGTCTTTCAAGTCAAGTCTGAGTCAAGTCTCAAATCCTCATTTTTAAATGTCCAAAAATATATATTTTTGGCCACTTTAGGGAGGATAAACAAGTTCTAAACACTGAAACATCATCCAGGATAACCAGGACGTTCAGGAGGAAAGGCTGACTATCAGTCAATAATAAAGCAACTATCCACTGAACAAACATTTATTTCTCCACACTTAAGTGAAATGTAATCACCATCACGGGAGACCAGACATACAGTGACTGCTTAATCAGAACTGCCATCCCATGCAAAGCTGAGCTAGAGTGATCAGGCAAATTTAATCAGGAGGTTCAAAGGAACAACACAAGAGCCAATCAATGATGAGAAAAAAAGAAGAAAGGTAAAGGAAGCAAGGTAGTGAAAAAAGGTGATAAAAAGCCTTTTAGGTTAATCCAGTAAGCTTGTTAGCAAACAGTTGCTTATTTAAACATGCAGCAGATACATTTTAAAACTGTGTCTGTGTCCAAAAAGTCCTAAGGGAACTATGTGGCTCTTTAGCTGTTAAATGGTGCAGTTTGTTCACAGAGAGTGTGCTAAGCTTTTGTAGAAAAAAGCTGCCAGCTGTGGCTAAAATTTGCACTTTGAGAGCAGGGAGACTGAACTAAAACAACACACACGCAGGAAAATGTAGCCAAAAAAAGACATCTGAGATGTGTCTGGTTTTGGTTGAAAGTGAAAGTACTTTTTTTCCCCTTGCAGTTGACAGTTTCAGAATGTCCAGATGTGGCCTAATCAAAGCAAAGGGACAAATGATGGACTCGGCAGGGATCATACTTGTGACCCTGCCCTGCCAGATCTAACCAGTTGAGCTACACTGTAAAAAAAAAAAAAAAAAAAAAAAAAAAAAAAAAAAAAAAAAAAAAAAAAAA
>VUQI01005986.1:8202-45760 GCA_015106735.1 Paratilapia polleni
TTCCTTTGTTTTATTTATGTATTAATTTTTTTTTTTTTTTTTTTACAGATTCTTTCTGTATTTTTTTAACCAGGCATTTTCCATTTACAAAAATGCACATATACTTCGATTAAAAAAAATGGATAATGTACTGGCAAATTTAATAGTGTACTTAAACATCACTTCAAAAAGTTGATACAGACGTTTGCATAGTCATGCTAAAATTGTTTGTCTCTATTAGTCCTCTTTTAAAACAAATTAATTTAAAGTTACCATTCCTCTTTTTTCACCATGTAATTTTACATATATTACAACCATCTAATCACTTACAGACAATATTCTACATAATTTGTTTCATTTTTGTCCATCTCTATATTGAAATAACATGATTCCAAAGAATAAAATAGTCACATCCAATACATGGTTTCATGGCTGCTTCATTTTATCAGACCGAAAATATTTTTGACAAGATTTTTCCGAACTGTTCGGTGTCTTTGGATATGTTTGAAAAATTCTGAAGAGTTTAGAATAAAGTTCTGGGTTTGCATGTTGGGCTACATGCTGTTGATTTGCCGCCCACTGTTTTTAAATGGTTTAACTTTAAGCATTTACATAAACAGATTGCTAATTCAAGCTCCACAGATATGAGAATGTACTGCATTTCAGCAAATTTAATATCTTTTTTGGACTTTTGAGCAAAACAAACAAAAAAAAAAAATCTGACAGCTCTTATAATCTTATGATAATAATTAACTGAAAAATATTGATATATTCATAAAGATAAGCACAAGCTGCTATTCTATTATACAAGATGTATTCCTTTCTTCCTCTTCAGTTTATCCGTTAAATGCTTTATGTAACCCTGGTTGACACTATTTCTTGCCTTCCATTTGATTACTCATCTATTATTCAATATTTTTTCGAGCCAGGTCTTATATTCTACAACTTAAAAAATGTGTAATACTCCCTATTTTGTTCAGAAGACAGAATTTCTCTGCCTTGCCTTGTGATTTTGTTTGTATAGTCACTGGAGTCATGACACCCCTTTCATCCTCAGAGACCCTGAGACACTGTGATAACCCTCCTCAGAAGACATGCACTTTCATTCAGCCTCTCTCCTTCTTGTTTGTGCCCTTCCTTCCTTCCCACTGAGACCTCAGCTTGCCAGAGGTCCTTGGCAGTATTTGTCTGCCCTGCTGGTGAACCTTTTTAGCTGGCGCAATTCAAACCTCAGTCCATCTGAGGCCCTGCCACTTAGTGTTAGGAGATGAGTTGGATAGAGAACTGTGGGCAGGGGAGAAGGGATGAGGTCTGATGCTTGGACAAGATGCGTGGTGAGGAAAGGATGGCACGGAGGAGGTTAGCAAGAGACAGATGGGGGCGAGAGGGCTGTCTGGAGGGAAATTTGGAAGAGGGAACAAGGATGTCGGCACTGAGGCAAGCTTGAGCACGAGACACAGAGGTAACCTGACAAATTAGGATTTGATTAACTGCGAGCAAAGGAGTCAAGGAGAGTGATGCTGTGACAAGATTATCTGAGGGTTGAGGAAAGAAGAGAAAGGCCACAATCTGCCACTCTTCTTTTCCAACTTTGCACTTACCAACTTTTTGAAGCAGAACGTAGTCGAATAAAATGGGGAAAAGGAAAGAAAAAGATGGTGTTACTGAAAAAGAAATCCATTGCCTATACAACATTGTGTTTCCTAGTAAAGAACAGAAAACAGGGACGTGGTAAAAAATAAGTATGCAAGCTGAAAAAGGAATAGAAACCAGTAAGAATGACCTGAAAGCAGGACAATCTTTTTTTTCTATTAGAAAATGAATTGAGGACTGAGATTTGGCATAGAGTTGGAGAAAATAGCAAGAGTAGATGAAAGAGATCAGAAGTGAATGAAGGAAAGTAGTGCATGTTAAAGCAAACAGAAAGGTGTAGGGGAAGTGAGTGTTTTTCAATCAGAATATAAAAAAAGCAAAAACACTATGCTTTTCTTTTTCATAGTTCTGGATTCCTTTAATTTAGAAATCCCTAATTGCACAGTAATGGCTTGGTTACTCCTAGACAATTTGTATGGAAATTCACCTTGAAGAATCCTGGTTATTAGCAGAGTAAGAAATAATAAGTTAGATGAGAAAACCAATCTGAGGGTTGGGGTTTTCACCTTAATGCTACATGACATTCCTGTCCTACAACAAGCTTTTCTAAGACACAAAAAGGGCATGCTGAGTTTTTCCCTGAAAGTACAGATGGACTTAGTTAGGTCCATCTGTACTTCATATAACTGAAACTGTGCCAAGACACAGTTACAGTTATATGATGAATACAGAATTAAGGAACAAAAATATTGCATTGACTGTTAAGGAATTACAACGATTTTTATACACAGTCCCTATTTACAATTTCATTCATGGACAAGTGTAAGTCAGTCAACTGATCTTAACCTGATCATGCAATTCACTGGCAGGAGAGAAGAAAATGTAAAAACAGAAAAATCCATGAACATCCAACCCCTGTGGACAGCCACAGTAAAAGCCTGGCAAAGAATCACAAAGTTAATTAGTTGACTCATCTGTGCTTGATCAAATTGGGTGTTTTTGATGACAAAGCCTATTTAAGTTCTTCATATGATTTCCGTGTAAGCTTCCTATTCTTGTAAAGTAACTAGTAAACAATGTTTATGCAGCAAGGTTGAAAAAAAGATGTAATGGAATAAAAGTAGAAATTGGCATGAAGAGAAAAGACTTAAGTACAAACACCTCTGCACCTGAACTCATATCATATGCGGCACTGTGACACTTCATTTTATAGCTTAGTAATTTACCAGAATGAATTTTAAAAGTTCTGTTGTGTTTCAAAGCAATTATTAACTTTCAATATTGTATGTGAATTTGTATGTTCAACTGTAGACAAATTATAATTGGTTTTTGTATATTCATCTGTCTAATGTGTACTTAACAGACTTTTTAGGGTGCACTATTAATTTTAAATAGCATTAATTGTAATTTGTATCAAATTACACAATACTTTTCAGGAACCTTCTATTAAATTTACAGTCACAAATCAAAAAGGTTACAATAAAAAATAGCATCAAGGAAACCTTTGAGCTCATATTCTCTTAAATAGGTGAAAAAATACCAGCTGCAGTATTCCCCCTATGTTTCAGAGAACAATGATACTAAGAACATAATGTCTTCAGTTTGATCAACACAGCAGTATGGCAATCAAGAGCTGTTTCTGGCTGACATTTGACAAATTGCTTTGATAAGTGATGAGGGTGGTAACACTTCTTAGTTACCAATACATTTAGGTCAGTAGGTTGGTGTACAAACAAAGCTATGGGTGTCACTTCAGTGAACACTGCTGTTGTTCTAACAAGGACAATTACCCTAATACTCGCTTGGAATTAAAAACCTCATTACAGAGACTTAATTAATGATCTGGAAAGTAAAGGATATTAACAAATACCAAGCAATATCACTGCATTTGCCACATCTAATCTACATGTCTCATTCTCCTTTGCAATCAAGTATAACATTTCATATTCATAATAGGGAATTTAAATTTTAATATTACTGCAGTGAAAGGCTTTTTTTTGACATTGGATGTCTATGAGGCAAAAATTCCCAAGGCACATCTCTGTCCATTTATGGCAAATAGTGCTATTACAGCATCCTGCTTGTTAGAAGAAAAGTCACAGATAAGCTATTGTACTGCCATAACATCAGTGCCTGCGTGACAAGGTTGCATATTTTTTGGAATGAGCTAAGAGGACTTGGGAAATTAATATGGAATAGATAGTGAGTAGTAAGGACAGAAGTTAGGGCAATTTGTGTTCTTCCCTCAACTCTGTGACATTGAGAGCACTGTGTGTTTGGGAGATAAAGAAATGGGAGAAGTGACATTAGTCTGAGTCAGAGAGGATATTTGAGAAGGCACTGAAGAGGGGAGAAAATGAAAAGGTAATAGGAGGACAGATTATGAGTTTGTGTAAAGAAAGCACAGCGGATATAAGAAGTAAGGACAGCCAAGACTTGAATGCTGAAAAATCCATATTAAATTATTGGTAAATTATTGCTACCTAAATGTAAAAAGAATGAACGTTGTTGAACTGTTAGGATGTTTTGTCAAGAATGTGGAACATTTTGATATAGATATGGCTTTCTTGTATTGTCCTTAGTGTTTTCATCTGTCAAAAAATTTAGAAATTAAATCAAACACATTGTCTGAATCTAAAAAGGAATAATATCTTATCATATTTTTAGGCCCAAAGCCCTGCTGGTTTTCTAAGCAGGAAGTCAAACTAATCTGGACATTAGGTAAAAGCAATCAGTGTAACTAGAATGACTATAGCTGGTAAAATCAATAACCTGCATTACTCTGCCTTCCAAGGACTGCATTAACACCCACTGATTGATGTCTATATTGTGCATGTGCATTTCAGAGTACTAACTAAATATAATATCCAGATGTATGGTGTTAAGGGGATAAATCATTCCATCACTGCTTTGCTGCTGCATTGATTAATTGCACCTCTGAAAGAATATTATATATGCATGTATGAAAATTTTAACTGTAAACTGTCAAACACAGAGAGCAGATTTCTACTTTTATTCTCTGTGAAACCATAATTACACAGTCTGTCTGGTTTGCATGGCAGACCCAGTAGCTGGTAGCAAGAACATGCACAATAAATGCCAATATAAGCTAGTGAACATTTCATTTTTCCTTTATGTTATTAATGTAGATCAATACTCTGAAAAATAAATATTATGGAGCCAGCCCTTTTCAGAAAGATCTATGACCTTTCTTTCTCTTATATTCACTTCTTCATTATAAATTTGGGTTTATTGTCTTATAATAGATCTAGACACACTGAATCCACAGGGGAAAAAAAAAACAAACTCTTACTTGGGTCTGACAGGATGGAGTCGGTCTTGGGCAGAAACTGGTCACAGCGGATTCCTTGGTAGCCTTCTCGACACCTAATGAAAAAAGGAAAATAATTATCAGTCAAATACGTTAGCTGGGAAACAAGTTCCACTGCAAATGACATTTATACATTCAGTTCATTATACTTTTCCTTATTCTTATATATAGTTTCATTTAATAAGGTCTATAGGACCCAAGCTTGAAGGATGAAAAAGACCACCCCCGTGGGGAATTTATTTATTTATTTTTTTTGTCCCAACAGCTTTTTCTTTGCTTGGATCTGCATGGTGTCAAAGAGAGTGGATATTGTTAATATGGTTAACTCAGCAGCTACAGCTCTGGCTGTGAGCACAGAAACCCCACCCACCTGTCATTCAATTCTTGTGTTTACGTGAGGCAGCAAATAAGAAAAAAACTTGACTTTAAAGTTAGCTGGAATGGAGCTAAAATGTTTTTCAGACAAGGATGAACTGAAGGACTGCACCAAGGCCCAGTATAACACACAAAAAAGATTATTTTAAACTGTGAATCATGCAAAGTCCAAAAAAATATGGAGTTAGAAAAGAGCATAATAGCTCCCCTTTAAGGAAGATCTGATGTCCAATGTTTGGTCCCTATTACTCTTGGTGATATGAGCTTTTCTTGCTGCTCTATTTTCTTCATCAGCTACTATCACATTCAAAACTTCACCATCACTACTTTTGCCCAAGGCTTCTTATCCAGTGTCCATCTGCTTACTCTGCTCTGCTACCAACAGCATCTAGACTACAGGAGGTCTAGTATCTATCTCCTTCCTTCTTCTGTGACTAAAAATAAGTCTACATGCTCATTTCTTTTCAGTATATCTTTTTCAAACTTTTCTTGCTGTTCTCTCTTTATTTAAAATTGATGTAAATGCAAGAGCTGTGCATGTACAGCCTTGTCATCAAAGGAAGGCAAGCTGACAGAAAGAAATTACTAGTGAGGTGATCTTTAGGGGTAGAACTCTTTACTAGTAAAGACTGTCTTCTAGCCAAAATCACAAAGGGTGCTGCAGAAGGAAAGGAGCATCCAGTATGCATTAACCTTTCTCACAGTGAAATCAGCTTTAGGTCCCTTGTTTGGTCAGAGGAATATAATTATATGCACCACACAATGAATAAAAAGCAAGATTTCTCCTAAAAAACAAGGTGCAAGACCATTGTTAAAATGTATATGAACTTTCCAATGACACTGAATCTGCTGTGAATTCTTTTTTTTTTTCATGTGCTAAATTAACTGAAGACACATTCCATGGTTTCTGGATAGCCCTCAGACTTTTTTAAGAAATTTAAACTGTTGAATTTGATTGGCACATTAGTGAGAGTACCCGTCTGGCAATGATCATTAAGCAGCTAATGAATTCTGAAATGTGCTTGGGCTGCCCTTCAGAAAATGTCCCAAGAAAAGACAGGATGTATTTTTAATTAATTTTAGCTCAGTAAATATCTCCTTATCAACACATGGAGCTGTAATGGTGTCTTACAGAACAGAGAGAAAGCACAGAGACTAAAATGAGGGTATGAGGCCTAACTGGGTGTCGCACTCAGTTGGCATATCAATATTTGCCTCTGGCCAGTTGTACTTTGCTTGCTACTCTGCTCTTTCCTGTCCTTCTTCTTCTCAACCTAAGCATCAGAAATAGTTTGTGATGCTGTTTTAAATTTGTCCCTACTATTACTTAATAATTTGGCCATTTTCCAATTATACCGTTTCATTAAGTCTCAGCTGTCATTTCTACTCAACCTGATTTGTCTCCCTATGCCTCCCTAGATTACCCTTGTGGCTTTGTTTCACAGAATCAATCTGTATCTGGTCTGATGAGCTGACAGGAGAACAAAAAGTCTAATCCCTGCTCCTGGAAACTGAGAGAACATCTTCGTCCACCCAGACAAAACACTGGACCTTTGCATAGAGATCAAGTTTACAAGAACAGGAATGTAGCATATTAAAGATTGTTGCTCTGTGCAGATTTATGATAGCAACCCTCTTTTCTGATTTTCAGTTAAATCAACTACAGTACAGGAGAAAAGATGCATTCGACTGTGCATGCTACTGGTATATCTTTACTTTTGAAAAGAAAAGGGGGCAAATATGATAAGACATAAGGTGATAAAACAGGATATGACACTGATTCTGAGTTGAAAAAAAAAGCAACATAAAAGACAACAAAATTTGTTGTGGCAATGAGCTGAATACTCTGAATGGAATTCTGATATATACTGAGTAAATGAAAGATGTTTTAAACTTGAACTGGTTCCAAAATGGAGTTAAAGTACTCTGGGTGGAGCTGTGACTCACTGCAATAGAGATCACTCATGCAGGCTTCGAGTGTATTGTCAAGTGACAATCTCACCTCTGCAAACTAAAAATGCTTGATTTTTGAAGGAGCTTCTCACAGCGGTAAGGCATGATAAGAAACTGTGGTGGTGAGACAGATCCTGACACTTTTTAGCAATCACTTGACACACTGTCAATCTGCCTTTTTCAGGTTCACAGCACAGGTATAATGTGAAGTTTCTAAGCACACTACAGGGCTCACAGCAGACACTATGTGAGGCCTGTACTCCACTTATAAACATTCAGCAGCTTTACCAGCACTACTGGTGAATCAGTCCCGGCACCAGAGGAATGTTACTGGTCAGGCATGTGATGTTCATGGGCAGGCCCTAACATCAGAGTGATTAGAACTTTTAATGAAACAATGGATTAATTTTGAACAATTCAATATCATTTTGTTTAAAGACAAAAATTGCATGCTTATTTATTCTATAATTTAATGATGACACTCAGTTGATATGAATTAGCTACCCAAAGTTCTGGGTTATTATGCTATTATTATGCTATTAAGTATAGCAAAATATGGCAAGGTAAGTAGTGTAATCTAGTAACAGATGCTTAGCTGCCATCTGGTCCAGCCAGTTCCTGGTAGCGAGGGTGATGGAAGCAAAAGTGCTTCTGTACATGAGGAATGACCGTCCTCATTAAGTGAAACTTTTTTGGTTGGTGAACCGCTTGTGTCCATTTTCATAGAAAAAGCACATACTTAAACCAAAGCTGTCTGTAAAGCTGTCTTAAGGAAAACAAGCAAAACTCTGGAGATGTTCACATTTTTGTGTACAACTCAAAACCAGTCTAGCATATCATGAGCACAGGGTTTACTTAGACTATATTATCAGGAACTGAGCTGACCTTTTAGATTTATATGCCCCAGTAAAATCAAATCAATACAGAAATGTTGTAAGATAGCCTCTAATGCTACACTCACACTGGGGAAAACAGTAGTGTCTACATACACAGAAATTCACATTAACTACTTACATTGAGAGCCTAGCCAAAACCTCATAGATTTGAAACAGAAATTGAGAAATTCCTCCACAAATAGTGACAAAGCTACTGTAGCAATTTAACAGCAACCTGTACAGCAATTTAACTGCCAGATGACATAGGCGCTAGGTATATAGGTGTGTAGGAATATAACCAGAATACAACCAGCTGGCAACCAGTTGGCAACCAGTTGAGTTGAGTCTCCTATTGCAAAGAGATGTGTCACAAATAAGTTGCGCTCACTGCTGCAGATTGACTCAGATTGATTGCAACATGTTGACGATCTGTCTACATTTATAAATTAGATTGTGATTATTTGCAAACCTTTGCCAATCTGTTTGAGAGTAATTGCAGTCAGTCCGAGTGGGATGGCTATTGTTTGGAGGCAGGTTACCTGCCCCCTCCTGTGGAATTGTCTTGTGATCGAAAGTGGTCAGCCAGAGGCTGAGGGTGTTGCATGTTCAAGCTTTGGGTGACCAGTTGGTCACCGCAACTATCTGCAATCAATCGCTGAATGCAAAAAAAAAAAATCAATGCAATCACTGGGTGACCACCGATTTTTCGTAGTCACAAGGAAGTTGCCGTCCTATTTTTACTCTAGTGTGAGTAAGTCATTAATCATAAAATAGTAAAGCACAAATCTATCAGGGAAAGAAACAACAACAATAATAAATCACAACCAAACGAAAATATAACAAAATCAAAATAATATTAGAGGGATCTGTTGACACTGTATTCACTACTGTAAAGAGCAAATCAGATTTTTGTAAGAATGGTAAATACTGGTTGAGATATTAACCCAAGGATATGTTTTTTTGTCAAGCATGTGTTTTGGTTAACAGATTAATGTTTTCCTTGCAATATATCCTCTATAGGGGGCTTCTTCAAGTCACATTTATCACATCATGTCACCTTGCTGGGAGATGGTAATGATACTCTCCATGCTGCTCACGAGGCCTCAAAAATCTCATCATTTGTCAAGGCGACAGTTTTGCCGCCTCTCCCCCAAGTTTGTTGTTCTCAGCTTTTAGCATCTCAGTGTGTGATGCCAAATATGTGTTGTGTGGGAGCAGGAGAACAAAACAAACACAAACAAATGCAGTTGCTTTGTTTTAAAGATATGATTTAAATCAGATTTCAAAAGTTTAGCGAAAAGTATTTTAAATGTTAAATGTTTCCACAACCTTATATAGAGGGGCCAGGCCAGATCTAGTTGAGATGGATTTCTGTCTGTTCTCATTCCCAGTGGTCAAATACTGCTGCTAGATATGCTCAAGGTGTCCTTTGGCAGAGCTCTGATGCACTGGGTAATGGCAATGGAATGAAGGGTCTCACGTACAAATGGTCACATATGGATGGCTGCTCAGGATCCCTTTAAGCACACTGGTCTCACTGGTTGACCTTTTCCTAAATCTAATCAAGTAGTTTGGTGCCTAAAGCTCAGCAAGTACTAAGTGAAAGCAAACCCAATCAGCGAATGAAAGTGCAGCAATGTTTTCCTTAAAAAGAAACATTAGCTCCCAGTGTCCAGTAGTGATGCTTCTGGTGCGTCGTGGCACAGCCCGCCATCTTATTAACTTCCTCTTTGTGTGACACCTGTGGTTTGTGACAAAATGTCAGTATTTGAGGCCCAGAGAGAGAAAAAAAAACAAAACATATTGGCATATGAGACTCCTGCAAAAGGAAGCCTACCCAGGCTTCACCTTTCAAATCAAATGCTTCAATCAAAGTGTATCATGTCAACAGGTCAGTTAAAACACAGATGGACTTTCTCTTACCAAAAACATCTCTCCATGGCACTGTGACCTAAGCTGACTAAACTTTGACAGGAGGCAACCTTTGTCACCCCAACTCAAAGAGAGGAAGATAATTAAAGGAATCAAGGCTTAACATGGTGGCAGTGCCTATGTTTCATGCTCATTAGGTGGAACTGGGGAAGTGAGAGTGAACACTAGCCATTGTTAAAACATACTTAAAAGGCAAGAGAGAACACAATACACACAATTATGCACAGTTGTACAGACAAAGTTTCCCTGTTGAGTGGCCAGGAGCACCACAAAACAGCTGTAATATCCTTCTTTATCATGTTTAGCCCTGTGCAGTCTATGAAGTTCTTGTATCCTACAAACTCTGCTTTTTGTTTGCCTATGCTGTTCGCTGCTGAGATCAAAACACTTCAAAGTGTTGCCTTATGAAGCTCAGAGGAGTGAATATGAGAATGGATGAGAGGCTGTTAGAGAGTATTGAAGAGTTCCATGCCTTCTAATTAACACCACAGTCATTAATTAAAAGAAAAGAGGAAGCAAGTACATGCATGTGTGTGTAAGCACACGTGTGAATCTCTCACAAATGTACAAAACAACACAAACCCTGGGATAAATATAAATATGCCGCCAAGAGGATGATGATTTCTGTAAAGGGAAGTGTGAAAACACATGCACTGGCGAATAAAGGCACACATACATATGCATGTATTCAGTGTGAAAAGAAAACACACATCTCATTTAAGAAACTCAGAAGTTCATCATGTAATCTAACTATGCCTGTATAGAAGTGTTATTACCAGCATTCCTGGTATTGTTTTCACTTTGTGAGTCTATCTGTGTGTGTGTTATCATGGCAAAATATGGTCCTGAAGACAACTACTGTAACAAGAACTACCCCCAAAGCAAGCTTTGAGTACTTTGGCAGGTTTTGTGTTTGACTGTCTGGATATCTGTGGACAGATTTTTGTCAGTGCTATAGCACTGTAACCATGCATGATACTGTCATAACAGTTCAGTGGTGTGCAGCTGAAATCACAGATAAGGTTACGTTTGAACATGGCTGTGGTCTGACTCTACAATACTGAGTAAAGGGAAAAGAACTAGGGGGCAAGCAGTCACAAAGCTGGGCTTGTCAGTGGTCATGGTCTAAGAGCTCTTTGGTGTTGTGGTCCAGTCCATGTGACCAAAAAAAACAGCGTGTGAAGAAATGTTTGTTTTTTTTTTAAATATTTTTTTCTCAGTGACCTGACTGTTGCAGTACTCTTCTTAGGGTGATGCAACACATAACGAGTCTACTGATTCCCCCTTCAGATACTAAAGATGTGATTAAAAAATAAAATCAATTTGCAGCTTCAAAGAAACAAAGACAAGATCCAAACTGCTTCCCTTTCCTTTGCAGGTAAGTCATTTACACTGTAGACCATTTAGACTAATTTAATACAGCGCAACCCCACAGTAGCAAAAGGCTCAACAGTCCATTAAAATAAAATATGCTAGTGAATTTGTCAGACTGTAGCAGGTTGTTCCAATAATCTTCACACTGTGTAGGCTATTTTCTGTCCAACAAATAATAGAGGATTGATGAGAAAAAAGTGTCATGGACAGAGCCTTACCCCTAAAACAATCTGCTTAACAAGGATTTCTAAAGGTAAAAATCAAATATATAGCAACATATTTTAAATTTTAAAAAAGCATCTGCTTCTTAATCTAAAACTGAAAGTTTCCCAGTACTTGCATATACCTTGGTTACTTGCTTTGCTAATTAAACTTGCTGAAGATTGATGTATGACTGTAAAAGCGAGGCCACATAACTCACTTTATATGTGGAAACTGGGTAATTTTTTTTTTTTTTAATGCAATGCAATGATTGAGGTGAAATGTCTTTTACTGATAAAAATTGTTGACAAATAACAGATTTGGCTCTACTCAGGGGAGAGATTCACAGAGGTTTTATAACATTTAGGTGAAATCGTCACAGTCAATTATCCAAGACACAGAGTCAGTCAGTTAATAAAGTTAAGAAAGTTAATTTAACCCAAAAGTTTCTCAATTGAAAGACATTTTCATTGCATCATTCATGAAAGTGGTAAGAAAATTCTTTGCCAAGTCTTAGAGATAGTAACTGAGAGACAAAACATCACAGCCTATGTGCAACAAACAGGCAGAGAGGTAACATATTATTTCATTTTATTACTTGTAATTAGGTTTTAAGTTAGGATAATGAACATTTAAGAACTCTTTGCCACTGTGGAAATCAAATAAGGTATAACATTTGATTTGTCAAATCCTACATCAAATCCAATATGTCTGCTGGACTTTAATAGCAACTTTCAGCTTGGTTTGTTTAACCAGACCTGCAGACAACCAAATACAATTGATAGCCTGCACTTCAAAGGAGGCCTGAGATGATTACTTTTCTACTTTAATGACATTACGTATCGCTCACCATATGCGTTCCCATTCATTCCTCCCGTTCTTGATGGGACAGAAAATTGAAATGACAATCTAGCTTTGCATGGTATCAAGGGAAGTCTCTTCTCTCATTTTTTCAGACGGGTTGATTGAAATGCATCTGGGGCAGCATGTCTCAGACTGGTAGTTTCAGACAAGCAGTCAGGGCATGAAACTATGTGCATTGTACTTGTTGTTGAGCATGCATATCTATGTACATATGTTTGCATTCTTGTATTTTACTCATACCCCAAAGGCTGCCTTGGAAGTTTTTTGCCAATATGCTTATCCATATGTGTTTTGTATGTATAAGTTGTAGGGACAATGGTCCCATAGGACCACTAGCATGACAAATGTTCTTTTGAGAACACCTCTATCTGCTATTATCTTCATATAATCTCAGTATTAATCACTACGGATGTAGAATTGAGTCATAGAGGCAGTGATAGAAGGAAAGTAGCCTCAGTGTCCTGATCCTTAGCCAATTTCTACAGCTGCTCTCGAGGGATTCCAAAGCATTTGCATGTCAGGAGATGTCCATCCAGTGTAAAACAAGAGACTACTCTGTGGTCTCCTGTTCTGAGGTGCCTGGAATACCTCCCTGGTATCCTGGAGGCAGAGTAGCAGCCATTTTATTTGGAACTCCCTCCTGATGTCTGAGCTCTGTCCTTGGGGTAAGTCCATAGATCATAGGGAGAAAACCTTTCTGGATGTGTGTATCCACAGTCTTGTTCTTCAGTCACTGCCTGTATCCATGGTTGTGTTCTATTTGGTTATTACCCAGAGCCCATGACCATAGGTCAGGACAGAAATGCAGAACAACTTGCAAACTGGGAGCTTCACTTTGAAACTCAGCTTTTTCATCCCAACAGACTGGTACAACAACCCCATCATGGCAAAAACAGCTCCAATCCACCTGTTAATCTCTTGCTCTCTGTCAAACCTAACTTGTAAACAGGACTCTGAGATAGCTGAAATCTTTCATACCTGTTTGACTGGTCCACAGAGTTAGGCTTTTTGTACTTTTAATTTTAATGAAAGGCAAACTGCATTTTATTCAAGATCTTTCCAAGCTAAGAACTATTATTTTTTACTATTTTAATGGTCACCTGCTATATAACCGACAACAGCAGAATATGAAAAAGCCTTTTTATTTAAACAAAGGCAAAAAAAGAAAGGAAAAAACGGGAAATGAATGAGGGAATGACTGACTGAATGTAAATATTATATGCCAGTCTTGAAACTGTTAAAACATTGTTCATTAGGGCATAAGACAGAATTTTCAGTAATCATTTTTTAAGCATTTTATGCCTTGATTAGATCCTTAAAAGCAGAAAGATGATAGGAAACATTTGGAGAAGGGTATGCAACTAAGTTTTTCACTAGCTCTGCAGGTACACATCTCCTACACATTCTGGGTTGCTTTCTGTTTAACAATGATTAGAATAGATGATAACTGCCTCCTGAGCCTGCTAGTACAGGGAGGAGAGCGCCTACTGGTCATATCTATGAGACTGATTACAACTAATAACAGCCAACCAATGTGATGATAACAATCAAATCAGTTGTTGTGGTTGAGGGACACAATTATCTTGTATTTCAAAGCATAGAAGGTCATTTTGGAAAGAAGCCATCGTGGATTGAGCTCTACTTGATCTTCTAAAGGAACACACATTTAGTTCATACTGATGATTATTAAATATATGTAAACAAGGACTGTAACAAAAGGTCAATTATTTGGTCACCATCAACCCAAAATTAAATTCAAGGTTAAATGTCATTTTGAAGTGTATCCTCTCTAATAAACAGGAGGCACATAGCCCATTTTCTGCTCAAGATACTCCTGTATCATGGTATAACTGTGGTCTAATCCAATTCCAGTTTAATTTCTGAAAACTGCTTTTACAGAGATATAATTACTAAATGAGCTTTTTGAGGAAGCCTGGGATCTCTAAGGTGAAGAGGAACCTTTTACAGGAATTTTAAAAGATAGCCCAACTGGATCTCAGGGCTTCTGTACTTCTGCACTTAGGCCAACCATAATCTGATCAGGCACAATGGAGAGGATTATAACCCCCCAACCCTAGATGTGATTCTTTCCTTAAATTTTGACCCAATTCCTCATTTCACTGAGAAATTCAACCATTCAGATTTTCTTCCATTAATGTATATGTACAGTTGCAACCTAGTTATTCAGTACTTCCAATTGCCATCTTCTCTGGCATTTAAATAAAACATGTATCCCACTGAATGTTGCATACAGGCCATGGTGCAAACCCTTTCTTCCATCTAACCACCAATCTTCTGAAACCTCACTTCCATTTTGCAACTCATTCACCAGAGACAAGAGGTTGCTCAATAATTCAAAGCTCTGACTGATCACTGACCCTCAAATTAAAACAAAAAACTCACCGCTTTCTTTGATGTATCTGATGTACTTTTTATTCATCTTTTACCTTGGTCCCCCTTTCTTTTCTCTGCTCCTACACATCTTCTTTACATACAGTATTCTCTAATACATTCTCTAATACACCACCATGACTTTTTTTTTCTTTTAATCGCACAGTAAATAAAAAAAGTACTCTGGGGAATTTAATTAAAGCATTATATAACCTACACACAACAAATCCATGCAATGAATGAAATCTGACATTGAACTTTACATCAAAACCTCTTGCTGTCAAACACTGAAGGCATGAAGGCTGTTGCCAGAGAATGAAGTCCATTAAATGTGTATTAACTACTGAAATTACTTCTGCTGTTTATGTGTTTCAAAGGCTTATATGTTGACTAAAATACAGCTAAATACATAACTCACAGTTGCTGCTAGCACAGACAGTTTTTTGCTTTTGCTGCAAGCAGCTACATTTCCCTGAATCGGTTGTTACAGAAAATTGATACAAGGAAACAAACAGAGTCAAGTGTAGCCACTATGATTCCAAGCTGACAGCGGACGCCATACTCTGTGAAGAAAAATAAAAAATCTTTTTTGGCTAAATTCACAGAAAATTTGTATTTTAGACTCAGAAGATGATCTTTGGAGTTGTTCTTTGACTATAAGCATATTCTTTTCCTAACCAGACATGATCATGGTCATTGCCTCACCTGTCATGTCCCAGGAACGAATGAGCCAACAGCAACAACAGAAAAAGAGAGATAATCCATAGATTTGTTCAGAGGATAGCAGGAACACCTCAGGGTGCTCGGTGATGTCCTCAGTGTTCACTTCAGCTCTTCTTTTCATTTCAAGGGAAGTCACCTAAGTACATTTTACACTCTAGGAAACTATCATGTCACTTTCCATAAGCACATTCCTCTGTATGTTACACAGTGATCTTGATAGGAGCTGGAAATACCATTAACGGTGAGATAAGGCTCGAATCAAAACCCTTATCTCTTTTTCATTTTACCCTTTCTCTCTATTTTACTCTCCCTCACTTTGACTTTCTCCCTTTATAAATATTAACACTTAATCACTTAGACCACTTATCTCTGTGCATAATAATTCCCTCTAAGTCACTTTGATTAGATGTGAGATGTTTTTTTCATACAGTCGACAGTAAGATTCAGGGAATATCTCTTGTATGCATCTTGATGTTAAAAGGGGGTAGCGAGGTACTTGGATTCATCAAATTAGCTGTTATCACTATCTTGGACAGGCAACAAGTTTTTTTTTTTTTTTTTACCTCCAGTCTTTTGGCATCAGCAACTTGTACTCTATGCACACACATTCATGCACATAAAATTCAACATCTAAAGAAGATGATGTATGCTGTAGCCTTTCAAAGTTTGATGTGGAAGTACTTCATTGGTCTGCACACAGCTCCAACCTCAATCTCATCATCACCATCGGCATCTTGAGGATGAAATGAAATGCTTATTACAAGCTGTTATTTAGGTGAGGCAGAGCTTACTAATGGTTCTGTGGCTGAAAGGGAGAATTTATACCAAGGACAAAAGAGATGAGCAAGCACATACATTACAGACAGCATGGTCGTCCATTTTCTAAAGTTTATCCTTCCACCAAGAGTTTTCTTTACACCCCAATCCGGATAAGGGAGCCAAGTATACCCTGCACATCAACAAGCAGCTCTACAATGGAAAATCAAAAGACTCTATTGTATTTATGGTGTAGGTGCTTTTTGGAGCATTTTTTTTATTTTAAATCAAGGTCTGCTGGGAGTTAGAACCCATTAAAAAATTGTTCTCCAGTTTTGGTAAAACATAAAAGCTGCTGAAATGCTAACATTAAGGCTTTGAAATGTGCAGTCCAAAAACCAGTTGCTGGCATGCATCTTTTATGTACAGTCTATGCCTCCCCTAAAAAGTGTGATCTTACCAAACAGAGGATTCAGCTCCAAAAACCATTTGCTGTATGAGGAAAAGAAAAACCTTGCCATGATTTGTGTTGCCTTTTATGTAATCACATTACCAAACTCATAAATACTGTACAAGACTCCCAGAAAGACTATGACTTAGTATGATTTTTTTTCCTTGCTGTTTCCTCTTTATTCTAGATAATAATTTTCGAGTCTTCTTTGTTTTCTGCCTGAAATTCTGGAGTGCTCTTTGGAAAATTAACACAAGGGAAACAATGGACTTAGCTAAATAAGGTACCATAGGGGTGGCAGTTTTATCACATCCTAATTTCAGAAAAATTAGCAAAACACCCAAATGCCAGAGGAGGATTTATGCAGGAGAGCGTGCAGTTTGTGTTGAAGAACAATGGTCTCATGAAAGCTTTGACCTTTGGATAAAATTAAGCAGCAGAAAAGTCCGTCAGGGTAATCGTATAATTAAACTCACCCCTTTTGCCTTCTGTTTTGGATGATTTTTTTTTGTCCCTTCAGAAATATTTTCCCGCTAAAGAGTCACTCCCTTGTGCAGATCCTGCTAGAGGGCACGTCTAAGAAGACATTTGCCAAGGATAATACTACACAAAGGAATTTTAAGTTATAACCTTCTGGAAACTGGCAGCCACTTCATCTCCCAAATGTCGGGATTTAAATTCTTATGCATGTAAAATGTAATTTCACTGCTTGAACAATGCGTCATTCCTTATTGGAACACACAAAATGGGTTCAAAGGCTGATTAGAAACATCAACAATGCTACTGAAAGCAGCTTCAGAGACAGTTGAAAATAGATTAGAAATAAACCCAGTGGAAAAAAAAATATCTACGTGTATGAAGATGTTGTTTTTCAATATAGATAAAGCACAATCACTTTGCAGCTTTTATGTTAAAGTTTTGCTGCAACTTTCAAAGCAAAGTAAAAAGACACTGATTTCCAAACTTTCTGAACCACCATGTGGGATTCAAACTGAAAGGTTCATACTTATGAATCATGAACCAGCAACTGATGAAAATGTGAAATTTCAATTCTTATTTATTGTTATTGATAACATTTTGTTGTCACAATTCAATCTGTTACAGCTGTACTTGATGTGATATAATTACTTCCAATATTCTTTTGTAACTGTCTTTGCCTCCCTTTTCAAATGATGTGTGAACAGCCACGGAAAGCAAAAAAACAAGCTATGTGATTCATTTTGTCATTATTTCTGACCCGACTCACTTGAGTGCAAGACCAGTTGAATTCAAAAGTAGGAAAAAGCTGGTTACATGGAGCACTTGAAAGCAGCATCATACAGCCTGCAAACCAATTATTTTTTTTTAGAGAGAAGTAGTCTGTGTGGAACATGGGAAATGGCAAAGCAAAAGCTGCCAAGACAAAACAGATGCTGTAATGTTTCACCTAGCAAACAAGGGTTCCTGTCAGAGAAAGGTGTGCAATTTGGAAACAGTCCTTAATTCAAACCTTTACCCACATGTTCTTAAATGCTGTAAAACTGCATTTGGAATTCTGAGAAAATATCAGACCATCTCTACAATGGAATTAAAATTTGTCTTCTGGTGGATGTCTGTTCTCTGACTTGTGGCTGTATTTTCAGTATTATGTAACCCAGCCTTAGAAAAGCACCACAAAGATTGTTGCAAATTATTAGTCATAAAATCTGAAATATTTTTATATTTTATAGATATGAAGAGCCCATATAAAGCCCTGTTACCCTCAGGTTCTATGAAAGAATTTGAGTTTAATCAAAACATAACCTAAGGCAGGAAGGGATTATATTACAGGGCATTACCAATTTTTAGAGGATTATTTCCCCCCTACTGATGATTAAGAACTTTGAAGTAAACACTTACCTAAGAGAAAAATGTTGAAATGATGATAAAATCCTATCAAAAGTCCATCTGTTTCCTGAACTGTCACGCTTCCTTCCATCTATTTTTTTCCCACTTAATCAAAGTCGGGTTGCAGCAGCACCACACTAAGCAGGGTATACCAGATGTCCTTTTACACAGCAAGATATTCCAGTTCCTCCTGGAGAACCCTGGCACACTAGCAGGCCAGATAAAATTTCTAATCTCTCCAGTGAGTTTTGGGTCTACCCTGTGGTCTCTACCCAGCTGGGCACGTCCTCCGAGAGGAGGCGCCCAGCAGGCATCCTGATGCCCAAACAACCTCAGCTAGCTTCTTTGATGTGAGGGAGGAGCAGTTCTACTTGGAGTTCCTCACCCTATCTTTAAGGCTGAGCCCAGCCGTCCAACCAAGATGCCTTATTTCAGCCACTGCTATTGGAGAAATGATTCTTTGAGTCACTTCCCAGAGCTAATTACCACAGGTGAGGGTTCAAACTAGAGCTTTCACAATATGATATTTTCACAGCACAATTATCATGGCCAAAATATTTTATTATATTTTGTAGGAAGTGCACCCCTACTGGTTAGAGAGAGAAGTAGCTGTAGCAACAGAAAAGTATACCATTAGGGGTAGTTACTTTAGTCAGCTATAAATCTGTATATAAGCTGAGGCTGCAGTACAGTAATTACTGAAAGTCTGTTCCTGAAAGGGAAAAGTGGGTCTCTAACCATGACTGTACTAGATCATTTATGAGATTATCATACACATGTTTTTAACATGATATTAATTCATTTCATTTTTTTAATATCACAGCTATCTTCAATGAGGGTATATCAACTCATCCCTACTTGGAACGTAGATTGTCTTGTAAATTGAAAGCTTTGCCTAACAGCTCAGCTCTCTTTTTACATCACTACCAATGCAGCACCAATTTTCCTGTCAATCTCATGCTCTACCTTCCCTTCATTCGTGAACAAGATCCGCGGATACTTAAAGTCCTTCACGTGGGGCAGCACAGGAAGCAATCCAGGCCTTTTCTAGTGTCACACTTGACAGGTGATTATTTTCAACTGTGGTTCTGTTCTTCATGGAAATATACAAGAATATGCATCTCTGAGGACAAAAACTCTTTCTTGCTTTCTCTAACCAAACAAACAAAAAAAAAAAAGTTAAATGTAAATCAGCATTAGGCAAAAGTTGAGAAGGACTGATGCAAAGCAAATGTGCCAGTCTGAAGATAGATTAGGGTAATATGAAGAAGAAGGATGCTTATTCTGCCAATTGTGATATCAGATAATGGATGATCACAAAAGAAAACTTGGTATTCACAGCAGGAGAGAGTGGAATGTGATTTGCATTAATTCAAACCTAAAGTGATGACCTTTGCTGTTCTCTTTTGTTACCCTCTGTGTGAACTCTCAAACAAAACAGGATTGCTTTAATGGGCACAGACGTGAAGTGTTGAGTATATCCTCAGCAGGAAGAAGAGAATCAAAGGTATTTTAAAAAAATGAGCAGCTGAGTTCAGATTTGGGGCACTGTCTAAAATGAATCCTGATGACACAACTGTGTTACAGACAACTAAGGGATATGGGCTGGAAAAATGTAACATTTTAGAGCTTTTCCCACCCCAAAGTTCAATGCATGACCGATTCTTTGACCTCATATATTGAAACTGCTGCTAGTTGAAATAAAATGAATGAAAAGAAGCTCCCATGTATTCAGAGGTTATAGTTTATATTAGTCTATATCACTGGTGCCCTGAAATGGAGCCTTGTTGTATCCGGTATACAGTCAAAAGACCATTTTTCTATCAAATTTTGTATCATCATCATTTTGTGTCTGAAACTGACATGTTTAGAAATGGAAACCTGTTTCATTCTGGGATTTCTGGCAAAAACTGCAACACTTACAGTCCACTGTGGGGCGTTTTCTGGACACATTTCTACATGAATTTCAAATTTTGAAACATGAATGACAATTTTTTTTTCTCACCAGGTTAAAATTAATAGTAAATTTCTATAAGACATCAGATGCTAACAACATTGTTTTGTACAGAATCATACAAAGGTGTTTAAAGGTGTATAAAAGCAATTTATTACTAGTTGTCTTGAAGAGAAAACTTCAATCCACATTTTACACAAAAGCTCCCATGTCAAGGAGCCAGTGAGGCTCTTGAGTACGAGAACTGGCATTACAATGCTTTGAACTAACTCTGTCCTTCAGACTGTATCTGTAATACAGATGGATTTCCAATTATGCTAATACCATAACAAAAGTTACTTTGTCTAATTGGAAAAAGACTAAGAAAATGATCAGAACAGCACAGATGAACACAAGACAGAAACATGAGGTCAGTTTATGAATTGAATGAGCTTGGATCCTCTCATAATGAATGAAAGAGGAATAAAAGAAGACATTTTATGTAATTTGAACAAGTCCTTTTATCCTCATTGTTTTTAATGCTGAACAGCTATACATTATACTTTACAAAAGATTGCAGCCAATAAAGAGAATAGTAAGTGAAAGAAAATAGCTGCAACAACAAAAGCAAAAGTGAACCACATGAAAATTTGTTGTCAACAGCATTCTTTACTGTAATGAGGACAAGAAAGAGGCAAAAGGAAATAATTACTACATTACAGGAGCAGCCGTTTACACAAGACTTCCGCTGTGCCGCAGGACTGGCAACATGTAGCGCCTTTCGTGACCCAAAAAGGCCTGAGAAACACACCCTGCCTACATTTTCATCTAGAAAATGGAGCTCACAGCAGAGATATTACTGCTTCCACCAAAGCTGGTAATAAGCTGTGCCTAAGAGTTAGCAAAAAGTCTTGTATTTTTATTAAACAAAATTAAGAAAACCAGACAAAATATTAACTGCAGATATATTATGTGGTGATTACAAATGTACTTCTTTCCCCTCAGCAGTTGTAAATCTATATCCACATGAGGATTTAACTTGTTTCACTGTAATACCTTGAAAAGGAGAGTATAATGAGTCAAATAACATCTTTGGTTATACGTAAAAAGGTTTTTAGTTCTTTTTCTAGTTCCTCCCTTCATTGCTACTTATTCAGATATTAAAACAAGTTCATTATCTATTAACTACCTTTCCACAATAACAATAACTATTCAGAAAAATTGGAAGGCACACCAAGTCGTGTTATGCATCAGTTCATGGTTGTAGGATTGTTTAGGCCTAAAAGGAGCACTGTGTTTTCTCAAAGCCATTGATAAATGGTTTGGCAGCCACTGAGACATGGTCATGCATGAACATACATGGGGTAACTTTTACCTTTTACCTAATAGTTCATCCTTATACTGTAGCGTATCTGCACACCATCCCTTATTTTTTCATTGTATACTTTGTCATTAGTCATAGCTTTAAAAAAAGAAAGTAGTATTATGTATTTTTTATTTATTTATTTTTACAAACCTTCATTAATCTCAATATAGCATTTAGAATTTTAGTAGTGTGTTCGTGTAGCAGTCTGTAATACAATCACTGCCCGTGTGTAATTCATGCATGCATATTTGGCATTATGTAAAAACAGCATGGGCTTTAAATTCTGAAGAAATTGCTACACAACCAGTACAGAAAGGACAAACAATTGTATTAATGATTCAGTCATTGTTTATATGGACACTGATCTCTTAAACCGTAGACTCTTTTTTTTGTATAACCACCTGAAAAATCATCTTAAAATTCAGTAAGTAGTGGCCACAACTGCAAGGCATAATGAAGACTAGTAGGAAAATGTTGAGACAACAAGTCTCCTCGTCCTCATCAACAGGACAGATGAGATTTGATCGATTGATGGGTCCACCAAAAATGGACCTCAGTCTGACAACATTGTAAATTAGAGTGTGAGTCATTCAGAAATGAAGCACAACAAAGAGGCATCCATACAAGTCATAGTCAGGCTACATTTTAAAACAGAAACAACACAATGATAGTGACCTCAACTTATAAATCTAGACAAGAACCTGTAGTACATTCAGTCAAATACCCTGAAATTGGAAACTTTATAGTTGTCACAGGTTTTGAGACATATTTCTCTCCATAGTACTGGAGCAGTATTCTTACAGCATTAAAAGTGCATCTCGATGTATCTTTTCAGTTTGACAGAGCCATGTTTTACAGTGGAAAAGAATAGTCTGAGAAAGCGTGAGAAGGAAGATAGAATAAAGAAGGCTTAGCAATATATAGGCAGACAATATGTGATATGAATTCATAAGAATGTGCCACCTCCTATAATTATGCATGAGTTTGTGCACATTTGTGAGAGTATGAAAGAGAAAAGAACGCAGGGGTGGCAGCTGTAGTATTAATTAGGCAGGTGAGACGAGTGGACTGCATCATTACATTGGCAATTAGAGTGCAGTCTATTTTTCTAGCATGCCGCTGGGTGAGAAAGAAAGTAGGAATGGAGAACTAGTTGGGAGATCAAGTCATGTATCAAGGAATAGACTGAGAAAAGCTGCTGGGGGAGAGATTTAAAGGGAGAAGGGGATGTTATGTGTTTGCAAGCCATGAAAAGGATTGATCGCTAATCCCTCCAGTGATAGTCAGCTTCCGTGATCTCCACCACCTTACCAGTCAGTCACAGAACAATGTGATATCGTAATATAATGCATCCAATGTGGCACATTTCCTAGATATGTCTTTCCTTTCGGTGCACTGATGTCGTCTTACAGTTGGGTGATGGATGACTTAAACTCTTGTAGAAATGAGCAGATGCATTTGGATGCAACACTCCATTGTAATGTGCAGCAATTCATTTCCCCCTCTGGTGTGCACACAAATACACTGTAAAAGAGTCATATACAAGATGTTGAGAAGTTCCTGATAATGGCTGAAAGTAATAAGAAATAAGACAGAGGATGCTGCAAAAAGTAGGGCATCCCACCCTTTTACCTGCATGATAAATGTGTTCCCAGCATGAACCTTGAACTAACAAGCACTCTACTATGGCATCAAATGGTAACCAATGCTAATATTTTTACATTTGGATGAATGTCCAGATCAGGTTTGAAGTTTCATCAGACAACCACCTTGCGTGTTTATAAAAGAAAAAAGAAAAAAAAAAAACAGACCTTATCAGTTATTCCATCCTTATTTCATTTTGAACTCCATTTTCAGTGTCAAAGCTTTTAAAGAAAGTAGAAATCCAACCACAGTGGGCATTCCTATGGGAAAACTGCTGGACACAAAATGAGCTTTTTGTCAAGCATTTAGATGCATTTCAGTCACTCAGAAATGTGTTGCTGGGGTCTGAACAAGCTCTACTCCTTGGGGGATCCATAGTTTGGATGAACAGGCCTGTCTCGTGATGTCTGTGCTGGTCAGGCACTACCCTGAGTGGGACAGAAAGCTGGAGGGAGTTGGCCGCAGTGACTTTGGTTCTGTCACACCAAGGTCTCCACTCTAACTCCACTATAATGAGCCTGTCAGCACGGTGTGAGCCATAGGAGATAGGCTGCCCCCCATCAACCCAGTTTCACAGTCAAGGATGAGTAGCTCTGTGTGTGTATTTGTGTGTATGTGTGCGTACGCTAGAATTGTTTATGGTCTGATTGTTTTTCTGAGCTTTCCCAGTAAACCTGTTGTCATCTTTGCAGGTGATGAGTGCTTTTATCTTTACAAAAGGGTGCTCACTTGACCTTTATCAGGATCCAGACCTGTCATACAAACAGTCAGCTTACTGATACCAGAGACATGTTTTCAAGCAAAACATTGCATCTAGAACAATGTTATTAACTGATTGGTTAAACAAAATAAATTGCCAACTTTAAGAAATCTCGTCTAATATAATCTCAGGTCTTTAGTTCTTTAAATTGTTTGATTTCAAAGAAGGGTTTAGGGACCAATAGCCAAGTGGTCAATAAAATAATTTGTTATGAATCATTAAGTTTTGCTGTATTATAAGGTGCATATATACAGATGAGGGACTATTTACACACATCTACAAGCATATTGTGTAATAATTCACTCCTATGTTACCTTTGAGCCAACAAGGAACTGTAATATGATTGTAACACATCATGTCAATCAGTTATGAAAACACTCACTTTTCTTGGTGTGCACCAACTTGTCTCGGCTCTGAGTACTTTCGCTTGTTAGGCAGCTAGTTAGCTGGCGAGCATGAAGAAATATTTATGTCACTCTACATCATTAAGTCACGCTACAACCAAACTAGGCTAAATGAGTGTAAGGATTATGTGGGAAGTTTTATCCTGTGTAAGAGGAAATTTAACATACCCTGTCTTAAATAAACAGTTTTTTTTTTTGTTTTTTTTTTTACTTTACTAAGTAAAAAAAACACAAAATGATAACAAGATAGTTTACTTTTGAGCAAACCCATTTCAAGACTGATAATTTCAGAAAATGTCTACAAATTCCTTAAGACAGCATGGGCCTAAAATCTGGAAAAGGACAAACAACTCCCCACATTGTGCTTGCTGGTATTGTGTGTGTGTGTTTGTGTGTATGTGTGTCTCTCTACTGTTTGCCTGAGCTCAAGCCTGTGTGCATGTGTATGTGTTTTGCTATAAAGCCTCCCTGATCCAGTGTTAACTGCTCTCATAAATAAGCACCTGCCAGATGTGAGCCTCTGCCCACAGAGGACTACTAGTGTCTGGCTGTGAGTGGAATCCATAACCTGAGGTGTCCTCTGCTCACTGCTTCCTTTTGTCTCAGACTGAAAAGGCAAAGTCTGAAGCTAAATACAACTGACCTTCTGCTAAAGCACAAGCTTTACTTTCCTCAACAGAAATATTTCACCGCCTCTGGAAAGACAGATATAAAGATGGACAGATATATAGGCAGGCAGGATAAAAGAAAAAGGGCTGTCAGCCCTCCACCGGCAGAAATTTAAACAACAGCCGTACGGCCTGTTCATGTAGAAAGGCCAATATATGCTTGCAAAAGTGTTTGAAAGTTTGAAAGCCGTGAAAACCACCTTTCAAATGGTTGCACATCCAGAGTGTGCACTGCCAAGTCATATTTCTAAAAATGGAGAAATTCAACAACCACTCCCACCTTCTACAGCAAAGTGTTCACAGGTGTAAAAATGGACAGATCTTAAATTTCCTTGGCAAATTCTGCCCTCTACATTCATCACATTGTCACTTCTGGCTGTGTCCATGTACACGGCTGGACTACATGGACTGCATCTGTGTTGGCAGTGATGGAAGTGGGCTGAACACATAAAGGGGGCTGGACCAAACTTTGGACTCCCCTCTGAATAAAAGCCAGGGCAAATCTGCACCAGCAGACAAATTTCCCCTACCCTTGACATCAAGTTTGTCAGTGACCCAGATGGTATTCAGAATATAACAGGAAACATAGGGAACAGGGAACACAAAAGTTCATTTCCCCTGCAGCCTGTCTCATCTAAATCTACTAAAATCTACTTTAACTTGATAGTTTACTCCCTAACTTTAAGAATACGCTTCTTCCAATAGGGTCGCCATTCCAAACAAATATGAATGACTTCGTTTTTTGAGCACTGTTTGCTCAACATTATTTTTGTATAATATTTGGGTCCTGTAAGGGAGAGGATTGCCTGCTGACAGATTCTCTAATATTAATTTAAGTGCATTACTATGGAATGGCAATCACAGATGGATGGATTATCTTCAGTTTTTATATGCAGGTTGGTTACATTTAGGCAACAATACTACTTAGGTTTAGGTAAGATCATGATTTGGATTAAAATACATTTCACAAAACACAAACAACTTCTTTCAGACCCTGAAAGCATTATAAACAAAGTTCTCCCATATACTTTGGTTCCCTGGTACCAGAGAACAACCCTGTAGGTGATTTGTGCAAGCTGTTATTAGCCTCAACTGTTACATTTTAAAGTGAAGTAACCTGTGTGACTAAGTTCAGGTAAGTGCTGGTGTTGTCACCTTTAGATAGGGCAGAACTCCTTTAACTTAAAAACTGACCTTTCCAACATTGTTTAACATCATAAAAGTGTGTAATCAAACTCTAACCAAGATTCTTTCCTACAAGCTAACCAAGTAATTTTGCTGCCTAAACTTGACCATACAACTAAAGTAAAAAGCAAATGAAATCATATCATATCCGACACTTTGGGAACCTATTTGCTAGCCGGCTGACTTAGCCTCTGGGGGCAACAGCCAGGATATCTGTATAGTGTTACAACATTATCTGTGTACTTTTTATTGTTTACAAGTGAAGAGAAACAAAACTAATAAAATGCATTTCAGCAAATGCAAAACCTATTTTGGTTTCTGCTGTCTACCTACATGGAACCCAAACTTGCTCAAACAAGACTGGTTCATAGAACTGCAAGTGAACTGCAAGTGGAAACCAGAAAGCTTCCTGGACAAACAATTTTGTCAGTTGCCTATAGATTCTGCATGCATATATGCAGATAACTCTATATAGAGATTACTTACCTTATAAACCAGATATATATGCTCATTTAGTTGGAGGACCTTTGGGCATATCATCAATGTCCAACAAAACCATGTAAAGAAAATCCTTTATTTTTTGCAAAGATTGCACCATCTCAAAATGTTGTTTTTAGAACTGAGGTGCCACTCACAACATTAAATTCTCTCACGTCACTTGCTGCTCATGTTCCCTGTAGCAACTAATAACCACCCTCTAAACACTGTGTGTCTGGCTTATATTGTGCAGTGAATTGGCACCTGGGACACATGAGAATTCCTAAATACTCTTCAGTTGCAGTACTGTATGATAAATCTCTCTGAGCTGCATGGGGAAAAAGATGGCCACTGTTTCTCTGTGACACTGTGTTTTGCTGTTAGAAAGATATGTAATTTCATTTTATTTCAGTGACGAACATTGAGATAATAAAGTGCAGCGCAATGACACAACTGTTATTACACTGAATACCTCACCCACATGTGAATACACACCACTTCACACATGAATAGCTGTCACATGTGTAGAGCAGAATAATACACATGCATGCACCTACACTAAAATTATCCAGTGTGATATATGTTAGAGGATCTATTGAACTGATGCCAGATGTAACTTTGCCAAAGTTACCATGACAATGAAAGTGCATTAGTTTGATAATTCAGTCTGCTAAAGTCTCCCAAGTGCTACATGCTGTCATGACAACATACCCAGTTAAACAGTATCCTTGTTTTGTTATGCAGCCTCTGTGGGCTGTTTATGAATCATTCACAGCTATTTATGACCCTTTGAAAAGCAAGTCACGGCTAATTTAGGGCAGAACGCCCCACACTCATTGGTTGTAAATGTGTTATTGTGGCATGCATGGAGAGATATTCTAATATAATAGGCTGGTTAGTGGAAGTGTGCCAGAGTTGCATGGTAAAGTATTCTGGCAGGGAAAATGAGCTTCTCTGTCACATAACAGTTAGACAGGTTGTCTTTGAAAAGCCCTCCTGGTGTTAGTGTTTCCTGCTGCCATGAAACACACATTCAAACAGACATACTGTGCACTGGAGCACATTAGTGCTACAGGGTGAGCAAGAGAGAGTGTCTTGCATGTGTGAGTTGGATAAAGAAAGAGAGAGAGAGAGAGAAAGAAATAAGAAAGATGGAACTAGAACAATATTTGCAGATCTAGCTTTCCAAAGTGATTGGCACTAAGCGGCATTCCTTAGTGAAGCCAATAGACTGGTCTTCATCAGCCTCCCTCCGGGCCTCAGGACCTATGTGACACAGCATACACCATGTCAATAACTCATTCCCAGGCTGAGTTGCTCCTCAGTGTCACAGATTTAACTCAGCACCATGAGAAAAAAGAATGGGAGACGGATAGGGCAAGGATCTAGTTTTGGTTTCACATAATCTTCAGGTTTAATTATCCCTTTGGCATGAGCACTGCAGTCATTATTTCTGTGGACGCAAACCCAGACTCAGGGAGGATTTTCTCTTTTAAATTTCTTAATGTTTGAGTCAACTTTTGACCCAGTCTGTTGATAATTGGGCTGCTTATCAACACCAGTGTCATGTTAACGTGCTTCCAAGCTCAAAAGGATGCTAACAGTCATTAGCTGTGTGGAAAAACAGGCTTTGAAAAGGTTAAAAAGAAAAAAAAAGGTGTAAGGAGTGTTTGATAGCCGTCATTCATTTTAATTTAGGAACACAACTGTCATTTGAATTTTGGAGGATTTGAGTTCTTGTGTCTATACAGTAAATAACATAGGGATCAAAGGTGAAAAAAAAAAAACTGCGTAAAATGCGTAAAACTTCAAAAATGTCCTGGTAATTTTCTGCCAGTACATTATCCTTTTTTTTTATGGAGGTTTCCGCAAATGGTAAATGGTAAAATTCAATGTGTGGTTCTGTAAAAAAATAATACGGAAAATTCCTTCATTTTAAAATGGTACATTGTACTGTATTTTTATGCATTTCTTTTTTACTGTGTGAGCAGAGCTTGATACTCTGATGTGGTGCATGGTAAATTTTCTTTTATTTGACATACAAACTATATGAGAAAATGCACACACAGAACATGTGCATAGTATTATCATGCCTAATACAAACATGATGATTAGCATTCAAGTGAGTCTACAGAGACTTTGCAATGGTAAGTGGCATGTTGACTGCAATCAAAAACGTAATTATAAATTTTCACACCAATCTTTCTGTCACATTCTTGAAGGTTAGAGTGGTGACGGTTGGCCAGACAATGATCGCACACCTCCAACCCTCTCAAATATAGCGTCCTTCTCTCTCTCTCTCTCTCTTTTTTTCCCTTGACTGTAACCTCAACTGGCACATAATTACACACAACTCCTCCACTCACAACCTTGGTGCTATTTCTGATTCATCTGTCTGTAACACATATCAAGGCCACCGCCAACACAGCTTTTTAATTTCCCACCTGGGCAGTGGCCAAAGTCTGTGGTATCTTTGGAAACAATATCCTAATACACACATTTATGTCATCCTAATTTTTTTTATTTTTTCATTGCAGACTGCCTAAATCAGTTAGCAAAGAGCTGTGAATAAGACAGATGGTATGAGCAAATGATTTCATTTTTCATTTCTGCACCGGCTGCAGATTCTTATTTTAACTTACATATTGTTAACTCAGCCCTCATACACAAGCAACATTATTAGTCCACAGACACAGTGTGTTGCTATGTGCTTGTTAAGTCTGATATAATTAGCCATTTCTGGCTCCAAATGCTGTTTCAGTTCCCAAAGGCAACCATAAACAGAAGTACCACAGAGGTTTAAAAAAACTGAAACTCATTTAACTCAAAAAGTAATCATTTAAGCTGTTCTCAAGCAGGGGTTGAATAGAGTTAGAAGTTAGCAGTACGCTAGCTAGCTAGTCGACATCTAAAGCCTTTGTATATCATGTTCTGGCTGAGATATTAAAAAACTACATGTACAGTATTGCTATAACTCTGGATGTAAATGAAGATGAAAAAATAATAGCAGTTTTTGCCACCCTGTTAACTACAGGTATCACTAGTCTAACAGAAACACAGCAGTATAAGCAATGTTATGTAGAAATTTAAGGGTTGGGGTTAAATTGTTCTCAAAGTGCACACTGAGGGTCAGTCAGTGAGCATAAGTAAATGGCCATTAAAGATAAGCGTACCCATTGTCAAGTCACCCATGGTTAGTGAAGACCTGAGTGTCTTTGCCATTGGCATCTTGGTGTTTTGAAACTGGACGGGACAAGCAAGAGGGGTGTATTTGATTGGAACATGGAGGGACGCTGCATGCTCATACAAATGAACTTCTATTCAATGTAGCTTGAAGCTAGCAAATGACCCCTTTAAAGTCATCAGGAAAGTGTTAATTTAAGGTCATAGATAAAGGGTACCAAGGTACATTTTCCAATGACTTTCATACAACTGGACTTCTTTTGCAACTGCAGGACTTGCCCCTGCTTGCCAACAGATGAATACAGGTATAAGGCATTTCTGTACTGGTTTCACTTTTGACACCTGGAAGGCAGCGATGTACAGCACCTGCAACTACCAATTTGACGCAGACAAGTGCCATTGTGTGGCAGGAAGAAGACACTGAAAAGAGACAAAACTGCAGCCAAGAGAGTGCCTCAGATGATACCATCCACAACATCAGGTTTCTAATTAATATATTTCCGTAAATCTTAAACTCCACACAAAGATCTTATTTGACTAGAATTATTCATCCTTCCAGAAGCGTTAAAATATTGGGAGTTTTTAAAAGTTTAACTTAAAGGCTTGTTACACATGAATAGTGCTAATATAAAACTAGACAGGGGTGGATGGGCAAGTGAATAGCTTTTAAGGACATGTGTCTTTTCAGAAAAACAGCAGACATAGTGCTGCAGTAGGTGCTTGGATTCAAAAACAGTATTCTTCATCTTGAATGTGTTACTGCTTACCAAGATTGGCACCTTCTTCCCTCTAGAGTAATTAGGTTGCAGAGCTTTTTCAATTTACACTTTCTTTCCTGGAATGTCGCATCACACATTTCTTGGAAAAGGTTACTTTTATCACACAGTTTAATTCCAGGATTAAAATATATGAGTTCATTATAACCACTCTGGTGGTTAAATGTGAACCAAGATGATGCAGTTATGAGCTGTTATTGATGAGCTGTTTAGAAGTAGTGCATCAAATGCTACAAAATTAAATTCTCAGCACTCTGCTAGTCTTAACGTCTCTTTTTTAAAACAGAAATATGTATAATAAGCTGATATAACTAAAAAATAAATAAATAAAAAATACTCGTAGATACTTCCCAACAGCAAAAACGACAGAAAAATATATAAAACCTGGTTCCTCCTGTCAAATGAAATGAAAACCCCAGTTTCTATTTGAGGATTTACAGTTATGTCATTTTTATTGAAAAGATATTGCATTTTTTTTAAGCATCATAACTTATTTTTGTCACTTCAGGACAAAAGTAAGTTATAAAAGGTGGACATAGTTTGCCTTAAGGGTTTAAACTCACTAATGATCTTGTAAGAAATGACAGACATATGTTTCAGGGGCTTATTATAGAAAATACCATAAGTGTTTCCATGGAAACTAAAGTGAGACCTCACCCTCTTCCTGTCTATATCGTAAAGGCACATCCACAATACACTGGAGATGTCAAAGGCTATGTGTGTATACCATTTTTTACTTACCTCTCTCCATTCTCAAAATCTGAAAAAAAAAAATCAATAGCACATAACTCTGTTAAAGTTTTTATTCTTGCTGCTTTCCAAAGGCTGTAACTCCAGAAATTCTCCTAATTGCATTATGTGCTGGATGTGCAACAAAGAATATTACGTGCTTGAGCTGTTGTTGAGCTGAGGTTATTTTTGTCTTAGAGAGATCTTCCCAATTTGTTCACAGAGCATAGATCACTTAAGCCCTCTTTAGAAATTGCTCTGCAGACCCCCTGATACATTTCCAATATATCTTGCCTTCAGTTTAATGAGAAAAAGTCATCAACAAAGCCAATCCGGATGTTTTAGCCACACAGACACAGCATGATTTAGTAATTAGGAAATGTGGTTTCAAAATAAACCAGAGAAAATAATGAAACAAGAAATCAATCAATTAATCAATACTTTTTCCTGGCTTTCTTAGTCTTTTGATCTCCTTATTTTCTTGAGTCTCTACCCTCCTCTGTCTGTCCATCTGTCTCTTGGTTTTATTTGTGTCTCCCTTCTTTGAAATAACCTCCATGGCTAATGATCTGCCATGACCTCAGCGATCTTTAATTGAATAATAAATGAGCAGATCTTATCCAAGGCTCATCTGCAGCAGGCTGAAGAACACACACAAACAAATACTCACACAATGCATGCTCCAAGGTCATACTTGAAGAACAAAAAAACTGACTTGGTGTTGAATTTCCCAAAGAACTTAAATTGCATATTGTATTTGTGACATTTATGGGAACTGAGAAATGAATAAATAAATAAGTACATACATACATACATAAATAAATCCATAAATGTTACTTCTCAATTGGAATCTTTTTCAGTCTCCACAAATCAGTATATACTTTATTGCCAATAAATATTTAATGAAAACCCACTGAAATTTATTATTTTCCCTAATTCCATTAAACAAGCTCTTATAAACCTTTGATAAACACACTGGCTGCCAACAATCATATGGTTAGTTTAACAACTAGCTGATCAGGACAGCTGAATATCCAACATGTAAAGGAGTAGATAGGTTTTGTAAGACGCAATGTAGACCAAACCAGAGATAAAAGAGGAGTAATTATTCAGTTAGAAAAAAAAAAGCATGAATCCAACTTCAGCTAGATCAAAAAGACTTCTTACCAGTAATGCCTGAATAACTCCAAGGATGACTGGACTCAACCAAAATGTGGTCAGTCCTAAATGAACCACACTAGAGAGAAAACACAGATTCTATATAGACTGTATGTCACCCACTGGTTAGTGAAGTCCCATTAAGAATATTTGGCATGGCCATCTTATTGTTTTGAAACACGATGCGATATGCGAAGAGCTGATCTGACTGAGAAACTGAGAGACTCTGCAGGCTTGCACTTGTCAAGGTTAACTGGCACTAAAACATGACTAGCGTTATTGTTTTTCGACCCTAATAGGATGCGTGATTTACAAAATGAACAAACTAGTGACCGAGAACATAAAGTCATCAGGAAAGGTTTTACTGAGTTCACAAATGACTGTTTTCCCATAGATTTCTATACAATCAAGAGAATACAGTCAATATATAATGAAAATATGGGAAAGACACCAGGAGAATAACATGCAGCAAAGATCCAGCTAGCTGGGAGTCAACACAGGAACTTGACCACCGTGGTAACTGCTTGGCCAGTGAATCACAGTCCACCACACAAATTCTGCCTGATTTGTTTCGAGCATAATTTTAACTCTAAATCTCTCAGTTAGTAAGATGGAAGCTGCACAATTAACTTGAGCAACTGAGGACCAAATAATTCCCACAAAGAGTGATCTCACTTAGCATCAAGGTCAGGAAAACACTGGAGATCATGTGTAGGTTTTGAATACAGAAAGTTGTTGGAGAGAGGGAGGGAGAGGGAGAGAGAGAGAGAGAGGGAGGAAACAAGAGGAAGTGAGAGAGAAACTGTGGCCAGTCCAGCACTAAGATCCAAGGACTGGGGGAGGAAGCTGTTTTATCAGAGCTGTTCAGAGCCCAAATTACAGCCCCATAACCATGCTCCCACTCCCTGATCAACTTAATGGGCAGACTGGGCCTCTAGGCCCTCTGCCATCCTCATGCACATCCACACATGCATGATCACACATGCACGCACAGTTTCACACACAGTATGTACACATACAACTGAATCAAGCAACTGGAAGCCAAAGATATCAAGGCAGGGTGGTGCTGGTTGTGCTGGACGTAGGATGACAGAGACAGAGAGGAAAAGAGCATGTTTGTGTGTGTGTGTGTGTTTCTGTGTGTGGGATTTGGACGCAGAGGATGAGCCGCCAGCTGCTGGGAGGTTTGGCATGGATATGACAGAGCAAGGCTAGCCATGGGGCGTGACAGCATCTACACTAAGTCCCCATACAAACACACACACACACACACACACATAAACACAGTACATACTCAGACACACACGAACTTAACATGTCAGTCAGTGACTGCCAAGCAGTAGGGATTCTCCTTTGCTTGTGAGTACGAAGTGACCTGCGTGTTCAATGTGCATATGTGTGAGTGTGCTTGTTGGTGTTTGGACCAGTGTTGGAGACACTTCTTCTGAAAATGATGCTAGCTAAGCTCCCAATTGCATTACTTACAAGCTATAGTAAAGACAGAAAAAGTGGTTAAGCTTCTCTACAGCAACTTTTAAAGCTGCCTAATTAGAATAAAGATTTGTAATAATGCCTTAAAATGTTGGACAGTGCCAAAAAATATTGCAAAAACCATTTATTTCAAGCTAATTTAGACCAGAATAAAACCAATAGCCTGAAATTTCAAAATACAACAACAACAAAATCTAGTGTGTACTATATCCTAAAATGTTTAAACTTTCTTTTTTGTGTAAAAGCAGGGGCTTTGTTAGTTGAGCCTAGCAACAGTAGTAATGATGTGGCACAACAAAAATAGTTGGGGCTATTGTCATCCTCTTACTAAACAAACATTTTGTTGTGTGTTAAGAGAATTTCACAAGTGACTACTGTCAATACATTATCATCTTGCATGCGACTGGTGGCAGCACTGGATGCTAAGAGATAATGGTCATACTTTAATGTAAGAGAACGTCTGCATTAGGAGGTTAGGGCAAGAACTGAAGTCTATGGCTGAAAAGCTTGTGACTTAAGCCACTGCCAACTCTCTGTTTGGGAGCTTTACTTATTTATTTATTTATTTATTTGCAGAGGTTTATTGCACAGGTTTTTGCTTCTTCATTTGCTTTTCACTTTTGCTTTCACTTGCTAGTTAGGTTTAGGCATCAGAAATACTTGGTTGGACAGTAAATATAGGTTTAGGCAAAATAGCTTGGGTTAAATTATGCTACGTCACCACATTCATCCTGCATATTAAACAAAATACTACCTACACTACCTAATGCATCTAAATATGACTCGAACATGACAAGAATTGAATGAGACCCATCTTACCATTGCCATAATCTGGTGCGCCATGGCACCAGTGCCGAAGAATACCTGTTGAGTACCGCTAAGATGCCAGTGGCTTTGACAAAATGAAGTATTCCTCGACTGGCATCTGCCACAGCACTAGAAGTCAGGCAAACTGTACACTTTCATTGAACTGGATCCCACTAATCATGCATCAAGGTTACAGTATATTAAATGGCTGTGAGTGGTAAACCCCCAAAGTAATTGGTCCATTCAACCTCTCCTTGGTGTTTTTTTTTTTTTAAATCTCTAATGGCTTTTCAATTCACCAATTTCCACCATCAAGTGCTGGACCTTGAAATAAATGGCTTCCTTTATAATTCTTTTTTTTTACCCTCCCACATCAGCACTGCAGATTGGGTTGATTTATTGGTGCCTTTGCTTCATTCGTGCCTTCACTCTATCTGTTGTTTTGCTTTCTCTGTTTCTATGTGGCTGTTTGGAACCCAAGTTGAGAAACACAAGGTCTCTGGGGAACTGTATTTTTTTTCCATAGTCTCTCATATTTCTTCTTTCTCTGTGTCTGCCTGTCTCTACAGTGCTGTTAAATTCCCCAGCAACCTTCACATGGTTGCCATAGTAACCACATATCCACCCTCACTTTGTGCATGAACGTGTGTTTGTGTATGTACGTTCTGGATTCGGAATATGAGTATCCATCCATACATCCATCCATTTTCTTCTGCTTATCCGGGGCCGGGTCGCGGGGGCAGCAGCCTAAGCAGAGAAGCCCAGACCTCCCTCTCCCCAGCCACCTCCTCCAGCTCATCCGGGGGAACACCGAGGCGTTCCCAGGCCAGCCAAGAGATGTAATCTCTCCAGCGTGTCCTGAGTCTACCCAGGGCCTCCTCCCGATAGCACATGCCTGGAACACCTCACCCAAGAGTGCCCAGGAGGCATCCTTGTCACATGCCTGAACCACCTCAGCTGACTCCTTTCGATCTGGAGGAGTAGCGGCTCTACTCTGAGCCCCTCTCGAATGACTGAACTCCTCACCCTGTCTCTAAGGGAGAGGCCAGCCACCCTTCGGAGAAAGCTCATTTCCGCTGCTTGTATCCCCGATCTCATTCTTTCGGTCACTACCCAGAGCTCGTGACCACAGGTGAGAGTGGGGATGTAGATAGACCGGTAAATCGACACGCTCAGCTCTCTCTTCACCACGACAGACCGGTGCAGTGTCCGCATCACTGCAGACGCGGCCCCAATCTGTCTGTCAATCTCCTGATCCCCTCTCCCTGCACTCGTGAACAAGACCCCAAGATACTTCTCCTCCACTTGGGGCAGCAACCTGTCCCTGACCAGGAGTGGGCACTCCACCTTTTTCCGGCTGAGAACAATGGCCTCAGACTTGGAGGTGCTAATTCTCATTCCCGCCACTTCACGCTCGGCTGCGAACCACTCCAGTGCGAGCTGGAGGCCACCACCTGATGAAGTCAACAGAACCACATCATCCGCAAAAAGCAGAGATGAAATTCTGAGGCCACCGAAGTGGAAGCCTTTTGCCACTTAGCTCTGCCTAGAAATTCTGTCCATAAAAATTATGAACAGAATCGGTGACAAAGGGCAGCCCTGGCGAAGTCCAACACCCACCGGGAATGAGTCCGACTTATAGCCGGCAATGCGAACCAAGCTCTCGCAACGGTTGTACAGGGACCAAATGGCCCGTAGCAAAGGACCAGTCACCCCATACTACCGAAGCACCTCCCACAGGATGCCCCGAGGGACACGGTCGAATGCCTTCTCCAAATCCACAAAACACATGTGGACTGGTTGGGCAAACTCCCACGCACACTCGAATATCCTTGAGAGGATAAAGAGCTGGTCCAGCGTTCCGCGACCAGGACGAAAACCACATTGTTCCTCCTGAATCCGAGGTTCAACTAATAGATGGATTCTCCTTTCCAGTACCCTGGAATAGACCTTCCCAGGGAGGCTGAGTAGTGTGATCCCCCTATAGTTGGAGCACACCCTCCAGTCCCCCTTCTTAAAGATGGGAACCACCACCCCAGTCTGCCAATCCAGTGGCACCGCCCCAGATCTCCACGCGACATTGCATAGGCATGTCAACCAAGACAGCCCTACAACATCCAGGGCCTTAAGGAACTCAGGGCAGATCTCATCCACTCCAGGGGCCCTGCCACCAAGGAGCTGTTTAACTGCCTCAGTGACCTCACCCCCAGTGATGGGCGAGTCATCCCCCTTGTCCCCAGACCCTGCTTCCTCTATGGAAGACGTGCCAGTGGGATTAAGGAGGTCCTCGAAGTATTCCTTCCACCACCCGAC
>VUQI01005987.1:7850-22055 GCA_015106735.1 Paratilapia polleni
CTAAAATAGAAAAAAAAAAAAAAAAAAAAATTTTGTTAAAAAAAAAAAAAAAAAAAAAAGAGAGAGCGAGAGAGAGAGTGGGGGAGGGAAAATTAGGATAACAGTGCTTTGTGAATGAGTAAGATCTGTTATGTGTATTGATTTGGAGCCGATGTCTTACAGTTATAACTGAAAAAGCCTTGGGATTTCTTTTCGGCGGTTGCAGGAATGACTGTTCCTACAAACACATTCACTATGGCCACCAGCAGGATAACGAGTAGAACAATTTGTGCCTGGGGTGACAAATAAATGTAACTGATTTAAGCTATGGTATGAGTACACAGATTGGTGAGCAAACAGCACTGTGTTCATCTCTTACCTTTGCCTCCCATTCCATTCCAGCAACTGATATACCCAAGAGCAGCACCACTGTAATACAGCCAATGATCCTGATGTCATTTACTTCATCCACCATGATGGCAGAGTGCTCCTGAGTATGACAAAAAGAGGGAAGATGTAAAGGTAAGTATTTTGATATATATCACAATCTTTCTACAGCAACCCGATTAGTATTACATGTCACACCTTGAGCAAGTCGACCACTGTCTCAGCAAATCCCACCACATACATGGATACACCCACTGCATTGGCAAAGGCAAAAATAAGACCAATCGACCCGCCAAACTCTGGTCCCAAACTACGAGATATCATGTAGTAGGCACCTCCTGAAATGACAATGTGAACACGCACATGCATACAGTCGTGGATGATTAATCACCAATTCAGTGATTGATTTAATATCAGGACAAGTTAAGTGTATCTGTAAAAAAAAAGGCTTCAAGGTGTTGTTTTGAACTGTGTGTCTTTATCTTGTTCCCATGGTCATTTTCTCTCTCACTGTAAGATTTTATGTCAAAATCAGTGTTTGTTATCTCAGGTATTAAACATTTATAAATAATGTTTTAACTGTTGGTGTTGGATGCAGTAGCTCTTATGAGTTATGAATGAAATGTCTACACGAGAGCTTAGTCAGTAGCTGAATTCAGTTATCTTTTCACTGTACTTTTCAGAAGATGAACTTGAAAATTGCATTGCCTCACCTCCTCTGACCACACCATTCGTACAAATAGCAGACATGGAAAGGCCGGTGATGGTGGTGACCACACAGCTGAGCCCAATGACCACAATTCCCAGACCTGAAACGCACATATGCAATTTTTAAAGTACAACTTTGTTTTTTTTTGTTTTTGTAGCACTATTTAGTTAGTCATAAAAACATTCTGTGTGTGTGAAATGAAAGCTTTCTCCCTACAGTTAGCTTTAAAAACATTGTGATTTAATGTCCCATGGGAGCCTGGAGGCTATATATCTGCTGTACCTGCTCTGCCTGCTGCCAGGGGCTTTCTCTGCTTTGCAAAACCATTTAGTTACGCCACCTGAGCAAAAGCTGCTTGCTGATCAATAGATTCTTAAGCAATGAACACACTCATGAAGTCATTCTCACAGTTTCCCCCTTTTTTGGTTTCTCTCTCTTTCTCTCCTGCACACACACAAACACTCACACTGCTTATAGATATTTGGCTCTCCCAGTAGACCTTCAGCAGGTATAGATCATCAAGGGGAGCTCAGAAAGGCTAGTCAAATTGAATCTGCCCCAACTCACTCACTCCTTTACTAATGAGTGGAGGACGATGTAATCCTTTAATTATCTCCGATCCCTGGAATAACATGTAACCAGCCTCCTAATTGGTCCTGAGAACACAGACTTCTAGGATCTGTCTGCTTTTGCCCCAAATTACATTTTCACCAGGAAAAGGGGTTAATCGTTATTGAGTTCACTGATAGATAGGGGCTGGAGTTACAGGTGGACTCAATCGCAGCAAGTTTGTAGCAAAAAAATATATAGAAAAAATAGCAGTTACAAAAACCCAAAACAAACAAAAAAACAAACAAAAAAAAAAAACACACTGAGAAGAAATGCTATACAAAACGCTACTATGTGCTTAGTGGCTATTTATCTGTCTGTGTCTGTGTGTATCCCTGTCTTACTCACCCCACCCTGCCTGGCCAAAAACCCAGGACAGACGGATGAACAACATCACGCCCCAGATGTTGAGCATGCATCTCACCTGTGGAAGAAAGCAGTTTAAGTTCAATTTCCTCACTCTGTTTCATGATGTATTGTTACATCAATTTATAAAGTAATGTTAATGAGCATTCTTTAGGTTTCAATTACAAAAATGAAAAAAAAAAACAAAACTTAATATCGGGGGTATTTTTTGACCTCTGTGCCTTCAGAGGACAAATGATCAAAAGCATCTCTTGAGCAAATGCAAATTACTCCCCGATTCTCATCTTGAAAGCTCCACTTGGCCTCGCTGTATTATCGAGACACATGGAGCTCCCTCTTTTGTAGAGTGACCCCGCCTATATAAAAAAGAAGTAGCTTGCCATGACCCAACATAACTTACCAGGACTCCCCTTATCCAGCCAAACTTTATTAGGCCTTTCTTGTCGTCAATGGGGGCGGCAGACTCCACATCATCAGAGGGGGTCCCGACACTCCTCTCGCCATCGTCCTCCACAGTGTCTGGGACAGAGATCGCTCCATTCTGTTGGAGGAATGCAAAGACAAAAATGTGGGAAAGGAAACATGTAAATTTTCCCAGTAACTTGGTGGCATTTTGGTAGCATTTTGGTGTTGATATACCTTATCCACTGTAAGAAAAGGAGCAGCAATATGAAATGTTGTAGTTGCTAGCACAAAGTGTTTTCTGTTTTCTCATGGCGAGATACAGATCGTTTTGTCTACGTGGATGTGTGTTTGGTTTCCTGCTCACTTCTTTGAAACATGTAAATGCATTATTTTTGTAGAATTGTTACAGGAATCACTTTTTCCTGGTGTAAACTTTAGAAGTAAGTGGTAGTGGTGACAGAAGGCCATACGTGTTCACGCTACATCTTTGAATCTGTATAGGACTAAAATGGCACTTAATTTCTTTCATTCTCTGCTGGCAAGAGTACTAAAATATCTGTCTTTTCTTTTTAACCATTCAGAAGTACAAATCTAGTTCAGCCTATAAAAACAAATGACCTAACCCATCTCTTTGACAATACAGCCTTATAAAAATGCAATAAAACTCTTAAATGTGTCAAGTGTGTTGATTGCCCTTCAGTTCCAGAAACAACTTTGATTGTTCTTTTAAGTTTCATAAGTTTCTAGATAAAGATATAATAACTGAACTGTGGACACTGTGAGGTCGTTAGAATGAATAATCAACTTCAAAATATCTAATTTCACTTTGTACTGAAGTGCGTAGCACAGTAGCAGAACAAAACCTGCTGTTAAAGCGTCAGTGACTTGAATTTGGAGACTTTGGAAGCAAAGTAGGTGTGAGTTATTTCTGCAGAATGGCTGGTGAAGGACAAACAGGCACAATAGAAGAGGAAATTGGGTGCAGATCATAGAGGAAAAGCATACAGATTTTATCGTTATCATTTGTTTATACCAACAGTGCATACATCTGCATGCACTCACCTTCTGAAACACATCGTGGAGCTCCTGCAGGGAGGGTCGCACAGCTCGGTGACCACTCACACTGCCTGCATTGCGGTAGAAGTCAATGTGGGGCATTCGGTCCAGAGTGTCATGACCAAAGGCGCTCACCACCGAGGGCCGGACTGTCCGGTGGTCATCATTAGAGAAGTTGGTCTCCTCATAAACAGGAGGTTCATCCAGGTTGGAATCATAAGCGGAGTTGATGTGCCCCCCTTTGTTAGAACTGAATCTCTCCATCAGGAATGTTGAAGGAGATTCTCAGATTGAAACAGTCAAGGATAAAACAGCAGTCTAGGTCTTAAGTCTTCAGACATCCAAAAAGAGAGCAGAAGACTGGATCAACTGGTGTGGTTATCCTTGTTTACTGACTAGGCTAGGATCAGACTTACAGAAAAACTCTTCTGATGCTTTGAGTTCCTTGCAGCTGAGCTTGGTTTGTCTCAGATGGCCTACCTTTATACGCTGTATCCCAGGGTCATACACTGGCTGTCAGCTATTGGCTAACTCTCTGGATCAACCCTCAGAAAACCGAACAAGGGGTGTCAGATATGTCCTTGCTCCATCGTAAGGGACACAAAGGCATTGCTTAACTATTAACCAAGTCATAAACGCCAAACGAGAGATAAAGGCTCTCATTGCCTGAGTTCTGGAGAATTGATTACTAAAATTGTCTGAAGTGCAGGGTAACAGCACATGCTGTTCTGTGGTTGCAGTTTATAGTGCTGCGAATAGTATTTCCTCAGACCTATGGGTGAATCATCAGGAAACATCCATATGGAAGTTTCCACTAGACAACAGCCTATGTAACAAAGCAGGAATATTTTCAAGGTTTCAAACCTGTTATGATGTGCATGGTAACATAAAGGGTCTGAAAAAGATAAGGCTAATATAGAACCATAGAAAAATATACATTTCATAACATATATTTGCAATAGGATATAATCAGTAGGAACAGCGTGATAACGGGAGGAAGAGCAATCCAAGTGTGACTCAGATATTGGGCTCCTAAGAGTTATATAACTGATTAAATAAATGTTGTCCCTAATGATTCTCTTTACCGCAAATGGTTATGAGGGAAAGTTAGTGAATTGGCGAGCCCAGAAGAAATGGCCATATTAATGAGGAAAATGAGAGTTAATATAAGACCATGAATTACAGGAACATGCCGGAGGCATTTCACTAAAGCCACATGACTTCTGAAGTGCCTTTAAAAGACCTCTTAGCAGGTAAACTTCCTTATTACTGATACACCACAGTGATTTATGCACCCAGTGAAAGGCCGACTAATGACTTGAGATCTGACCTTGGCTGTACTGCAGGCTGACAGAGATACTCCAGCACGTGTTTTTATGTGTCAGTTGAAAGGAGACAATCAGTTGCCCAATGCTCATCAGATTTAAAACAGTGTTTCAAAGTTTTTATGGTTTAATACATGAATGATACCGCCTGAGCTATGCCATCCATCCATCCATCCATTTTCTTCCGCTTATCATATTCAGGGTTGCGGGTGGGGGCTGGAGCCTATCCCAGCTACCATAGGGTGAAACACCATACCATATGCTGGAGAAAAAAAATTCCATATGGAATGCAAAGATCTGCACACTACATCTCTCATCTTCCCTTCTGCCTTTGCATCTCTTCTCTTTCTTAATCAGACTGCAAAAGGCTTTTACACCTAATATAGATATTAGTCCTTAGCTTTGAGACGCATATTCATTGCCAAATTTAGAGTTTATTTTGTGGTTAAACAGAGCAAGGCCTTGTCTCATTTTACACTGCAGCTTTCTTATTAAAGTCAGTGATCCTCAGGCCCTGCTGACTCTCCCACAGTCTGGACTTGAAATTACTGTGATTCTTTTTTATTATCCAGGCTGCTTGACTTTTGCCAGATCTGCTTTAGTAAATTCAGGGTATACAGCTCTCCTCAGAGAACAGTTGTGCCGACACTGTGAGCCTGTGGCAGCAGGTGCATATGCACCAATTTGTACAGAGAACAAGGGAGTCTGCACTCTAGTCAACATCCAAATGGCTTAAAAGAGGTAGAAAATCCCTCTGCAGAATCTATCAAACCTACAACATGAAAATGTATAAGTGCAGATATTAGCAGACAGGATTCTTGATACTACATCTTCAATGGGAAGCAGTACATTGCAGATTAAAGGCTGGCTAACTCTCCTGTCATCTATTGTTCCAGTCTGTATAGGTCTGTTAATTGTATTGTATATTTCAATCAGAAACAAAATAAATGACCTATCGTCAAACATGGCCTATTTGTTAAAAAATTGTCATTTTAGTGCTGCATACTGCTCTTTGACTCTCTTTCCTATAATCTAAGACAAAAACATGTGATCCTTAAAATGAAAAAGAGAAAAAGTCTAAGGCTAAGTAAAGATTAAAAGTGAAACTATCCTGTATGTACAGTATATTTTCCTTGTATGCCCTTTGAATAACAAGTTTGGCTATGGTAGATCCCACTCTGTTTTGTTGATTTCAGTGTTAAGACTTAAAAGACAAGTACAAAAAAATATGACAGCATTAACATTAACCTGCAAATAACCAAGAAAAGGATATCCAAGAATCAAACAGGTTTTTGTTGTTTGTTTTTTTAATCATTTAAAAGTGAAATATTAAACAGCCTTTTAATCATTAATAACCATTATAAAACAATGATATATATCATGGTAGGTAATCATTGATGTATTCATCCATACAGGCCTTTGCAACGTTCAGAGGGGTTAAGCCCAAGTCTGTGCACACTAGGATTTTACATGCAAAATCAAGCCGGCAAAGGGTAGATGCCCACAAACAATGAAAAAATAAATAAACGGCTTGAAAACTGACGTGACTTTTACTTATTTATCGCAACAAAAACGATGTGCCATTTTAAGCACCACTGCTCATTATCAGACTAAAATGCAATGTGCTGAGCCATCTTAAATTATATAGCTCTAGTCACAAGTCTAAAATTAAACAGTATTAGATCGAGCATTAGATTTGACCTAAGGGCTGTGACAACAGCCAGTGCTGTGTTATCCTAGTAAAACAATAAATAAATGAGACATTTTAGCTACAATATTCACCACCTCAGTAAAATATTTCCTATAGCTTTTGTACTAAAAACAGAAATAATTGTATCACATTTCTTTGGGCAAAAATGAATAACTAAATAAAAAAAAAACCACTTTTTGTATCTCATGGTCTTATCACAACATCAAGGACATGGTGTGTGAGGTCCGAAGATTACAAGTTATAAAAGTAAGCATTGATAATCAGTAAAGCTAAGGTTCATTATTCAGTCATCTCATCAACTCTGATCTATGTAACAGTAATACTGTAAGCACTCAACTCCTATTTCCTGCAAATATAGTAGCCAAAGTGTCCCATTTACCTCTGTGTCTCCAAAGGACATTTTTCAGTAAAAGAGAAATATTTCCAATCTTTCTAATTGTTAGTGTTACCTATTAGCTGTTAGATGAAGAAAAATCAAAGATTACATTTTTCTGCCCCTCGCATTTTTGCCTGCCCAAGCAAACATGAGCTAGTTGTCGCTTTTCTTTTCATTCCAATCAATGAAGCAAAACTGGGTTGTGTTTTTTTTTTTTAAATGAATAACGGACACCATCTGACCTGACAACAGAGTGATATACTAAAAGAAAATGCAAAGCAGAAAACATTTATAAACACTTCCTGGGTAACCTTTTTTTTAAAATGTTGAATTCATTTTTCTTTTAAGTGGGCTTGTAGGCTGAAGAGCAAATTGGATTTTTTTCCTGCTAAGAATAGATTTCAGATAAGGGTGTCAAATAGGTGACAGAGATAATGGTGCAATAATGATTGCATTCCTGACGAATGATGCGTGTCAAAGGAGATGAGCAGGGTGGCCTTTCAATGTAAACTGGACACAGATGGAAATGCTTGTAGGCTCTGCAGCTTAAGACCTGCCTTATTACCGCAAAACTGTCTGCGTGTGTCACCTACTGCTGGTGCTGCATTAACTCCTGTCTGTCTCTAGACCATACTATACATGCACATGCGTATCATTGGTTCCTGTATGAGGACCTGTTTGTAAAAGTTGTGTTAAAAAAAGGTCTGATTGCCTCTGTTTCTCCAGTATTGGCCTGTAGCTCTCTCTTTCCCCTTCTCCCTCTGTTGCCGCAGCAATGTTGGAAGACTACTGTCAGAACTTACGAGCAGGGCACATAAAAAGGCTTGAAATTTTTATTGGGGGGGAATTTGGAGCCACTGCCATTACCTGTAGCATGCTCATATGCAAAACAGATCTCTCCACATAAGAAATAAAAGACACAAAACACAAAGACTTGACAAGCAATATTTTAAAGTGAAGAAAATTCTATTTATTTTTACATCGTTGGATCAAACGAAAATCAGTGAGCAATCTCTACCACCAGCCGAGCAAGCAACAGGCCTGTCATCATGATATGACACTCACTCACACACACGCACACACAAACAGGTGCTCTAATGTTTCTAGATGAAGGCACATAAACCCATTGAAGGTCACAGTAAGGCAGAGTCACAGCACTAAGGAGAAACCGTTGACCGTAGAAATTAGCAAAGGAACACTCCGGACTTTGAGCAGGCTGCCTTATTACAGAATCTCTATTTAGGACTGTTCTATCTTCTTCTGTCTGGAAGGAAGACTGCAGGCGAGAAAGGATGACTGAAACCAGAGAAAAAAGATGTTCACGTGCAGTGGGGGACACACGTCCCACACCTGTTTTCCATGTGACCTTTTCTTTTGCAGACAGGTAGTGAGAGTTTCTCCTTTTGTTAAAAAACTAGCAGCGCTGAGAGTGAGAAAGTCCTTCCTAGTTTTTAGTCCTCATTTCCCTTAAAAGCTAAATAATGGACATAATGCTTGTCAGAGGAAACAGCTGACAATTCATAGAGCAACAATGTCACATGTATCAAAGTAAACTTCTTTTTTTTCCTTTCACTCCGACATGTCATTGTGGTAGGATACAGTATGCCATCATTCAAAAAAGCAGCAGTACAAACTCTTAAGAGTTGATTTTGCATCATTTAGAAACAGTAACACCATATTGTAAATCACAGTTTGTCCAGTTGCCTTTCATTGCATGACTTCAGAGAACAAGACACCACAGAAAGGACCAAACTGTACACACAGCAGCAGTGACAGCATCCATTTGGATCACCAACAGATTGGATTTGATTAGTCTACAAAGCACTAGTTAGACATATTACCCTGTATCCACCCGTATACATTCCTGTGCAGAACAATTTAGCTGTGCAGAGTTTCAAGCGCTCTGTCTCCCATTCTAAGTTCACATGAGGAATCTTGTCCCTGAGTCTTCAAACTGTATCTGTAAAGATCCACTGCATCCTAATCTCCCACCCTGTTCCACGAGCATCCATCTCTTATCATCTACAGACATTCATCTTGCAGGTATAGGTTAAAGGGAGCTTCAGCCAAGTTCTGTGTAAATCGATGAAATACACACCCCCTGGCAGAAGGGCAGAGAATATGACACAGCATCTGCCTCACACACATACAACAAACATGTAGTCGCATACAGTAGAGAGACTGACACTGAACAATGCACACACATTAAACAACATACACAGCTTTGCTGTCTGAGTTTGGTATGTCGCAGAAATGTCTTAATGGCGTTTCAAAGTCAGGTGCAATGGTTGTGCAGAGCTTGTGTGTTTGCATGTGTGCAAGTGTATATGTGTCTGTGAATATGCATATGGGTTTCCATGGACATTTCTTGTTTACCAGGACATCTATCGATGTGTGTGTCCCTGTGTTAAGTAAGGGCGTACTCAAACGTCCCTTTCTCGAGCCCCTCAATGCCATCAGCCCAGTTGGAGGAGGGCATACTGCTGTAGGGGTCCAGCAGGATCCTGAAACACCTTACTATCAGCAGCCCCAAAAACACCAGTAGCATCCCCACAAAGGCAAAGGCTGTCTTCTGCTCCAGAGTCAGAGAGTGCGCCATCATGTCGTTTCCGCTCATGGCAGCAAGGGAGTGGTTGTAGTGGACGCTACTCATGGTAAACCAGCATCTAGGTGCCTCATCTCTCCTCTGAGAGGGTCAGGCGTTTAGAAGCCTGCATGTTACCTGGACAGAGTTTAAATGATGGTGTGAGATATCTGCTGTCATGTCTTGTGAGCAGATCCATTTTAATCAGCCTATTTAAGTATCACAGTTACTGCATAGACTGGGTAGACTGAGATGAATAAGAGTGTAGATATGGTAGAAAAACTCCACATTTAAAGATTCAGCTGAATAAAACATTAAAGATTTCAGGTATCTATATAAATAGCCTGGTATCAAGCATATGTCCGGAGATCTGAGATCTGTCTCTCTCATTCTATCCCTCTGGTAATTTTGCAAAAAAAAAAAAAAAAATTACAAAAAGCATATGTGAACCGAGGAGAGAGGCTGGGTTTAGTAAAAATGAGCCATGACTACATGTCTTTAAGTCGGGTTAGAATCACAGTGTGTCGCAGTGCATAGCCAGCTGTTACACATAAGCAAAGCAGTGAGGAATGAATGACTACATCACATCTCATGAAGATGTGATGTTACGTATGTTTAGTTTAGAGAAAGGGAATCTCTACCTGTTGCATGTAAGCAGATGCCTGCCAGACACTGTAATTCCATTAGATGGTGAGAAGGTGACCGTAAATGACCAGACATAATCACAAAATTGGTGTGGTCACACAAGTGGAAGTCTGCTTCTGTTATTCTTTTCCTCCGAAATCTTTCATATGAACACAAGCAGCAGGTGGCTGGAGTGAGAGGACGGGAAGGGGGTGAGGGGCGGTTAGATGAGAGAGGGAGGATACATACAGACAGGAAAATGAACAGAGAGGACTGGGAAAGACAGACGAGGAGGAAGGAAGCCAAATGATGAGGAGGACACTGCACAAGTATACATGGTGAGAGAGACAAGAGAGAGGGAGGCAGTGAGGTAAGGTGAAAGAGAGAGACTGCATTGACAGATTCTCTAGTGAGGATGTCTAAGGAAGAAAAAGCAGGCGTCTCACCATCATTATCGTGCCATCCTACAGACCTGTTGCTGCCGTTTCTTCCAAGCAAGTCCTCCTTCTTGAAGCCTTCAGACATATATCCATTAATTCATCCATTGCTGGCATTCTGGATGTGCTACGCTAACCGCTCATCTAAGCAAAAAGCCAGAGGTGAAGAGATAAACAGAGAAGCAGGCGAAAGGCTGGATCAAGCTATTATATGTCTCTTCTGAGAGATACAGCTCCTGTCCTCATGCTCCTTTACTTGCTGCCTCCTGCTCATTATCATTCTGTTTCTCTATCTCTCCCTCCAGAAGCACGCACGCTTGCTCCTGCTGCATGGCAACCACTTGTTAGTCTCACTCAGCTGCTCTGCTGCCTCAGTCATTCACAACACCACCCCCCACCCCCCAGCAACACCAGGATGGATGCAGCAGCATAAACAAGCAATCTACCTCCTCTGCTTCTTCTCTCCTCACTGTTCCTTCTCAGGTTTATTTGGCTTTTTCCAAAAATGTCTCCACCAAAAATCAAACAGGGATCTCCTGGTTTAGCTGGCAGGAGAAATGCTGCCTCTGACTGCTTCTTGGCAGTAAATGCTGCTGCAAAGGTATTTTTGGTACAGCACAGCATTATCCTCCAAGCCGAGTTTGATGATGTGTCTTTAATTGGTGCAGTTTGCTGTGGTCAAATCGAATTAGCCCCCCCTCTCCTTGAAGGCTTATACGAATGCAAGCTGAATGGACACGCCGAAGGAGAAAAGGCTGGTGTTTGAACAGATATTAATGTAGTGAATGAAAAGCAGTATTGCATAGAAAAACAAACAGCACGTCATCAGATTGTCCACTATAAAAGAATGCAGCAGTGAGGCGTCTGGCCATCTGTTTCATTGTTATTCAGTGGAAATTCAGATGAACAATGTTGTCTTTGACACAGTGGTGCAGTGGCTCGGATCTAAGGAACGAAGGCATGCCATGAGGGAGATGGTCATCACCGATGTGTGATGTGCAATAATTCTTGGCGACATTTATTTTTTCAGTTGTAAACAGCAGAATAATTATTTGAAAATACGATATTAAGAGAATATTCACTTCCAAGCTTATGCCTCTGCAGTGTAATTTTAGTAGTGCTTTTCTCGGATCAGTAGCAATTTCTAGACTCACTGTATTGTTGATACTTTGCAGTATTTGAGTAGAAATAGGCAGCATGTGTTATACAGACAGTGCTTCCAATTTAGATACCACACCGCACAGGCAATTAACTCATTAGTCTTTTTACTTCATTGCCCTTATAAACTTAAAACGCCAGGCTAAAATGAAAATCTCTTAAGAGGTGCTAATCTCAGGTCACAGTGCAATTGCGTATGGCCATTAGTGACGAAAAGTCTGAGAAATGCATATTATTATCAATCCATTATGGTAAATTTGCTGTTAGAGAGGATTTCATAAGCACATTCATATGAAAATTAACAGGAGTTCAATGACTTAAAATGGACATTAGCGTCTAAATTGCCTTTATCATATCTTTTAATAGTCAGTGCAAGCAAATGTGCTGAGACATTAACCTGTTGCATAAAGCATATTAGAATATTATCCAGTGTCCATTGTACATAGGGATAACAACTGTTGGATCTCTATCTCAGCCAGACAACAGGTCAGGAGAAACACTGATACTGAGAACTGTAAAACAATTATTCTAAAGTGCTCTAAGAGAAACCACTTTAACATTGATGAACTCTTGTGGGATTATACAATCTTACAAGAAAGTGCAAAGGTAGATTGCAAAGATTTTAAATAGTTTAATGGCTTTCCCATCAACCAAACTGCAGCAGTTACTACTTCTCCAGGGAACTACAAGTTAATTAAATTTACATGGTCCATTGAAAATTTAATTTTCATTAAGAAAGATGGTCTGATACATTTTTGCATAAGTGTAATAGGTAGATAGATTAGTTGAGCTGAGGTGGTTCGGGCATCTGATTAGGATGCCTCCTGGGTGCCTCCTAGGTCAGGTGTTTCAGGCATGTCCTGACGGGAGGAGGCCCTGGGGCAGACCCAGGACCCTTTGGGGAGATTACGCCTCTTGGCTGGCTTGGGATTGACTCAGTGTACATATGGAAGACCTGGAAAAGGTGGCTGGGGAGAGGGAGGTCTGGGCATCTCTGCTTAGACGTCTGCCCCCGTGACCTAGATAAATGGATGGATGGATTGATGGAATATTACTGTGGCATATTTTGTAAGGGTAACTAGAAAGAGGTCTTTCTAATAACATGTGACTGTGAGAAATCAGATCCACAGGGCCACAGTGGTTTCCATAACAAATAAAAGCTCTACAAATACTTTGTCACTGTTATTACTTTCATTCAGGAGTCACATTCCAGGTTTAATTTAAGTATTGCTCTAACATTAACAAAATAATATGTGATAACTTATAGGTTGTTGAATTATGAAGTTATTGTTCAGCAGACATGGCATTGTGAAATGTCATGAGAACAACTAGTGATCAAGGAAATGAATTATCAGTTTATTGACCTGATTTTTCATTTACAGAGTAATGCAAGTGATTTACTGTATGTTAAATTTTAACCTCTGTGCTCTGTTACAGGTCAACCAGAGGTATGGTTGTAATCAAAAGTCGTTGACAACTTGTCCTCTGTCACTCCTAGCTGGTCCTGATTGAAGTGAAAATGTTTTTTTTTTTTATTAGCGAGTTTTTGAGTTAGTGGCTAGTATGCAGAAACCTGAGCAGCTAAGTTTGTGCATCAAAATATCAGGAGTCTTTCACATAATGCACCATAACACCTTTGCTGGGGAAGTTCTCCTATACTAGTATATATGCACAAGATTCTAATCCATATGTATATATATATAAATAAAATATAAATTCCCCACTCGCCCCGCAGGCGGTCTTTTTCATCCTTCAAGCTCGGGTCCTCTCCCCAGAGGCCTGGGACCTTGAGGGTCCTGTGCAGTATCTTAGCTGTTCCTAGGACTGCAATCTTCTGGACAGAGACCTCAGATGCATTTGCATATGCAGATTAGCATACAGTCTGAGGGTGCTGGATTTGGGGTGAAACCCTCCATGCATCGTAAGGAGCTTTCTTGTCTTGATGTCAGTGGTTTCTATCTCCTCCTTTGGCCAGCTTATTATCCCAGCGGGGTATCTGATGACCGGCAGGGCATAGATGTTGATTGCCCGGATCTTGTTCTTCCCATTCAGCTGACTTTTCAGGACTTGCCTTACTCTCTGCAGGTATTCCAAGGTACTTGTAGCTATCCTTGATGTCTGATATGTTGCCTTCTGGTAGTGCAATCCCCTCAGTTCTGACCACCTTCCCTCTCTTTGTTACCATTCGACTACACTTCTCCAGTCCAAATGACATTCCAATGTCGTTGCTGTAGATCCTAGTGGTGTGGATCAGTGAATCGATGTCGTAGTTGGACCTATATGTATATATATATATATACAGCTCCGGAAAAAATTGAGAGACCACTGGAAAATTATCAGTTTCTCTGATTTTCCTATTTATAGGTATATGTTTGAGCCACGTACAAGGTTATCCTGGAAGAAAACTTGCTGCCTTCTGCTCTGACAATGTTCCCCAACTCTGAGGATTGGTTTTTCCAGCAGGACAATGCTCCATGCC
>VUQI01005989.1:4733-17083 GCA_015106735.1 Paratilapia polleni
CAAAAAAAAAACAAAAAAAAAAAAAAAAAAAAGCAACATCAACCAAACAGGACACTAATAGTTAATAGATTTTGATGGATTACATTTCTGAACATCCTGTGTCGCTTTAAAAAAAACAAAAAAAACAAAACAAAACCTGAAATAAAAGATAGGGAAGAAGTTGAGGAGAAATGTTCTGATTCCATCTCCTCACTTATAAAATGTTAAAAGCCAAAACCTGAGTCACTCTCCACCACTCGCTAGGTGTGGTGCAGGAACACCAAAGCTCCTTGGACAGAAGGTTGGAAGGTGTAGCCTCCATTAACTCTTTCAAAACCTCCTTCATAACGCTGAGAGGCCAGTCTCTGCGTGTCACATCTACACTCAGCCCCACTGCCTTCAGAGCTGGCCCGATGCGGCTGTAGTAGAGCTCACTGGGGCGGGGTACTGGAGGTACAGGCTGCTGTGGGAATGAGTCTTGGGCCTGGTCAGAAAACAAACAAAACAAAGTTAATTTTGCTTGAATCGCAGTAATGTCACTAGCCAGTAGGAATAAGAGGGCTGAAACAAGAAAATGGCCCCATTCTTGCTCTTCGCCTGATCCAGCATTATGTCTATTTACAGTTTCACGTGTCAGTAGAAAGAAAACCCTACCTTCTGAGCCTGCTGCACAGCTTCCCTCTGCTGCCAGCGTTTGTAGAGGCCAAAGAGTGGAGTGGCACCGTCCACCCACTGGATCAGTCCTGAACGTGTTCCGAGTGGGGTGACAGAGTAGTGACGGGCATGGAAGTGTGGTTGCTCCTGCTGATTGATCTTGGTGAACATAGTGTTGACAATTGTCAAGAACTGCATGATGCGCTCATCCAAATGCAAATCCTCCAGACCTGAGAGAAATTTTAATGATTAGTTCATCACAACAGAAACTTTTAAATCAGATACAGTGTAAAACACAGAATTAGTTTACCTTCAATTACTTCAATCTCAATTTGCTTTATATGCAAGGAAAATAAAGTTTAAGATGACACCAATCATCCAAAGCTATATAAAGCTATATGTCACAGAATTTAAATGATCAGTCAACCCACTTTCGGGCCTTTTTTTCCCCGCACATTGAAATCTGAGGCAGTGTTTGAACATATATCTCAAAAACTATTAAAGATAAAAGCCTGAAATTTTGAATCAGGATCTGTAATTTGGGACAGACACATCAAAAAATGTCTGAGTATTGGCTAGTTAAAATAGAATACTTTTAACATGAAATTCTTAGTCACAAAATGAAGAAAGTGCTATTTTCATTCAAATTTCATGCTGGATTGGGCAAATATGACAAGTTGTACCACAAAAACAAAAAAAAAAAAATCAGTAGAAAGTCTAATTTAAATAGAACAAAATTCTGGAGTTTCCAGATGGTACTCTAGTTCTAACTGAGAAAATAATTTTGTTAAATATGTGCACTGAGCACTTCCTCTTCATCACTTCCTTTCACTCTCCATGTGTTTATACACCACTTGCATTTAATCATTAGTTATTATTAAACTCTGGCTCTCTCCCATAGTGTGTCTTTTGTCCTGTCTCCCTCTGCTCTCTTCTGTTTCCCCTCATCCCCAACTGGTCATGGCAGAAGGCTCCCCCTCCCTGAGCCTGGTTCTGCCGGAGGTTTCTTCCTGTTAAAAGGGAGTTTTTCCTTCCCACTGTTGCCAAGTGCTTGCTCATAGGGGGTCATCTGACTGTTGGGGTTTTCTGTCTAATATTGTAGGGTCTTTACCCTAAAATATAAAGCGCCTTGAGGCGACTGTTGTTGTGATTTGGCGCTATATAAATAAAATAGAATTGAATTGAATATCTTTCATTTTCGAGATCTACTCTACCTACCTGTGGGTGGCTGTCTACTAATCGGAAGATCAGTGGTTCGATCCCTGGCTCCCCTAGTCTACATGCCGAAGTATCCTTGGGCAAGATACTGAAGCCCACATTGCCCCCGATGAATTCATTGGAGTGAGTGTGTGTGTGAATGTTAGTAAGTGCTTAAATGTACATAAAAGCACTGTATGAATGTGTGTGTGTGTGTGACTGGGTGAATGTGGCATGTAGTATAAAGCGCTTTGAGTACTTAAACGGAGTAGAAAAGCACTATATAAGTAGCAGTCCATTTACCATTGTGAGACCTACTGCCCTGAAGCAGTCTTATAATTCAGGTTAAGTTTAAAATATACTATATATAAGAGGCATTAAAAACACAAGCACCAATGTAAAATTTTTCGTACATAAAAATAAATATAGCAAAACAATAAAGAGTAATGAAAAAGGGATTAGTAGCTCATTTCAGTCTTGCAAGGCCAAGTTGCTGTCTCCACATGGCGCGATTAGTAGTCCGATACAAGATGCTTACCCTAAACCTCCAATCCTAATCCCCTAACTTAATCCTAACCCTAAAACGACAACTGCTACAAGCAAGCAGGGATCAGGCGATCAGCATGCTGACTGCTGGAATAGTAATATATGAAAATACTACACTGTTGTGTTTTTAATACCTCTTAGAATATTTTAAGCTTAACCGTATTTATCAGACTCCCCCAGGGCAGTAGGTGACTAAGAATTTCATGTGAAACTCAACTACATACCATTCAGAAATTGTCACTAATTGTCTTTTGCAATGTGACGTTTTATTAGTGTGTGCTCAAATATGTGACTTTGCAGGACTGCTTGAATTTTTTTTCATATTTTAACTAGCCAATACAATATTTTTTGATGTATCTGTCCCAAACAACAGATCCAGATTTATTTTTATGGTATGAAAGACCAATGAAAATCTCAGGCTTTTATCTTTATTAGTGTTTGTGATATTCATATTCAAACATTGCCTCAGATTTCAAGGTGCGAAAAAACATGCTGGAAGTGGGTCACCAGACCATTTTAAATATATATACAGTATATATATAAAAAAGTATTTGATACATGAAGCTAAAATTTCACAGCAATCATTTGTGTCCAAGCTTTGGACCATAAAATATTTAGGCAAATCGGAGACGGACGAGCAAAAGGCCCACGTTGATTTGAGATAGAATGACCCAATTGTTAATACAGGTTCTGATTGAGAGAAGCAATTTGTTGTTTGCTTTTTGTTTATTAATATACCTTAAACTACGAAAATGTGCAATTGGTTTTAAAATAATCTGGTTTTTAAATAACGTTTCAAAAGAGTTAAAAAAAAAATTCACAGAATATATTAAAGTAAATCCTGTCTTTAAGAACTGCATTTTTTTTATCTGTAAGTAAGATTTTTTTTAATAATCAGAACCTACAACTACTGCTGTGACAGTTTCCTACCTTTAAAGAGGTATGGGTAGTTATGTCCATCTGAACCCAGGAAGAACAGTTTCTTCGGCTTGGTCTTTGTTGGCAAGATCGTTATGGTGTTGCCTACACTCTGTATGGTGACTGCATCTGATGCTGATGCCTCGCCAGGCAGAGCAATCTCTGTTGTAGTCATAGACACCAGGCGGGGGCTAATCTCATCCAGATGAAGCAGATAGCTGGTTCTCTTCTGAGCACGCTGCTGCAGGCTCATCATTATCTGACCAACACGGACAACCCATAAAATTAGGCTTGGACAAATTATGTAATATAATGTTTGACTCAACAGCATGAACCAATCTTAATCCTTAGAACAAAAAAAAAAAGAAATTAAGGGAATGCATAAATCACACATCAGATCATGATGAATGAAATATTCAAGTTGAAAATCTTTACTGACATACATTGTATAATTTGTTGAGAACATAATGATGTAACAATTCTCAGTGGAATCCATCCTTTGAAGGTTGGATTCAAAATCACACCGAAAGTCAAAGTTAAAACCTGAAATTACAGGCTGATCCAACTTGCACCAGAATGTAGCTCTGTAGTATGTATGGCTCCTATGTGCCTGTATGCACTCTTGACAATCTCTTGGCATGCTCCGGATGAGATTGTGGTTGTTGTCTTGGGGGACCTCATCCCAGACCTGGATCAGGGCATCAGTGAGCTCCTGGACTGTCTGTGGCACTATTTGGCAATGCCAGTTCTGACGTTCTCTGGAGAATGACAATCGAGCTACAAGGTGCTGGGCTGTGAACACAGGTCCCCCTAAAGGGCACTGGGCCCCATGGAGTCTGATCACAAACATGCACGTGAGTAGTCTGCTGGAAGTCATTTTGTAGAGCTCTGGCAGTGCTCCTCCTCTCACAAAGGAGCAGATGCTGCTGGGCTTATGCCCTTCTATTGCCTTGTCCAGGTGTCCTCATGTAACAGCCTGTCTCCTGGTATCTCTTCCACACTCTTGAGATTTTGCTGGGAGATAGAGCAAACTTTCCTGTGACGGCATGTATGGATGTGCCATCCCGGAGGAGCTGCACTACACGTGCAGGGTGAATGGGGCTGTCATGTTGTTGCCTCTTCAGTTTACCTGTTGTCACTTTCATTTGCACCAATGCAGGTGAAATGGATTCACAATGGTTTATGCTCTGACTTTGTGTTATACTGTGATGATGAAGTGTCCCCTTAATTTTTTTTTTTTAGCAGTGTAAGTTTGAGGACAGGAAATAGTCACATAAACTACTCTTTTTTTTTTTGGAAAATTCAAAAATCATGACCACCCCTAACACAAACAAAAACACACCTGTTTGAAGGGAAGCCAGCTACTGGCTGGATTGGCAGGGTTTACAGGGTTTCTAAGACGCTCCAGGGCAGACATGATAGCATCACCGTAGGTCTGCTGAAACCAGGCTTCATGTGGTGTCTCTGCTGGAGCTGCTGTGATGCTGCAGACATGATCCAGGGCAAAAACCACGGGACGCATCAGAGCGGAGTGCTTTTCACGCATAATGGCAATCTTTTCATCCCTGCAGAACAACAAATAATGTGAGCAGACTCGACTTCAGCAAGAACTTAATTTTTAATTGAACATAGGAAAGTACAGATGAGTAGCTGACTAGTATACAATAACTATGCTGTGGGTTGGTTTTCGTCCTGTCGAAAAACCAACCCAAATTTTATGGTCCAAGGTTTGGACACAATGATTCCTGTGAAATTTTAGCTTCATATATCAAATACTTCTCAAGATATATATTGTTTTAAAAATGGTCCATCGACCCACTTCCAGCATGTTTTTTCACACTTTGAAACCTGAGGCAATGTTTGAACATGAATATCTCAAAAACGATTAAAGATAAAAGCCTGAAATTTTCACTGGTCTTTCATATCATAAAAATGAATCAGGACGATCTGAAGCATGCAAATGTGACAAATACGCAAAAAACTAAGAAATCAGGAGGGGGCAAATACTTTTTCACAGCACTGTACATCAAAAAATTAATATTGGCTAGTTAAAATATGAAAAAAAAAAAGAAGTCAAGCAGTCCTGTAAAGTCTCATATTTGAGCACACACTCATGAAAAAAACGTCACATCGCAAAAGACAATTAGTGAAAATTTCTGAATGGTATGTTGTTGTGTTTCACAAAAATGCAAAATAAAACATGTAGAATATTTTTAACATGAAATTCTTAGTCACAAAAATGAAAATGCTATTTTCAGTCAGCTTTCATGCTGCATTGAGCAAACATGACAAGTTGTACCACAAAAACAAAAATATCAGTAGACAGTCTAATCCGAATAGATCCAAATTCTGGAGTTTCCAGATGGTACTCTAGTTCTAACTGAGAAAATAGTCCAAACATTGGACCATGAAATTTTAAGGCAAATCGGAGATGGTCGAGAGAGGGCTCATGATGATCTGAGATGGAATGACCCATGTGGTACCTCTATTCTTAATTCAAGGTGTTAAGGAATCACAGGAGCGTACCATCTCCCATAGTGAGATATTGACAGAGGCTTGAAAGACAGTCTTCAGAAAACTGGGGTTGCAGTGGCGACCAAAACATTGAGTGAAATATGCATGCTTGCTTAAGTGCAGGAAAGTCATGAGCTTCCAAACACCTTATTTGGGGCCATCAAGAGTTAGAAAGAATGTACAAGTAAGTTGTGTAGTTAATGTTAAATGGATTGGTACTTACGTGTTAGTTTAGTTATTTTTGGTAGTTGGAATGATGCCATACAACCAAAAATTAACTCAGTGTCAGCACTATTTTTGTTTCAACCCATAAAAACCAAGAACTACTTTGAGTGATGATTTGTAGTTTCAAACCACTCTTTTAAGCAGGCAAACAAAGAGCCAAATGGAGAAAAAAAAATTTGAACCCAAAAGACTGTTAACGAAAATCACTAAAGAATTCATCTCTTCAGTTTTATGCAGGTGTAGGTAGGCAAGTCTCACCTGCGCAGTGTGTTATTGTTCTGCACTCTCTTGACCTCATCTTCAAGCTGTTGGATCTTACGCAGGACATGCATGTGTTGCTGCTGTAGCACACCCAGCCACAGTTCATCCCACAGTAATGTTACTCTGCGCAACTCACCCACCAGCTGCTGGACCTGGTCATATAAAAATATAAAAGTAAGGAAATCTGTGTTTGGTCAATTATTTCTTCTAACAATGGTTCTTGGCAATAATTCTCATACTGTAGGAAAACCTGTTTATTTCCCTTTAAATGGTGCCACATTTGTAAGGAAAATGCATTTGTGGGTTGAGCAGCAGAGTTGACTTGCCAAATCTTCTCTGCCAATGCCAAACCTCATGTCATGTGTTCAACATGAGATTCTCTATAATTGACTGAGAATCAATATCAGAGAATATACGATAATTTCAATAACAAAACTGCCCCCAGTTTAATGTGTATGATGCAGACTAACAGAAACCAGCTTTGTGTGATGTACCACCAGCTCTCTGGCCTGCTCAGGTACAAAAAGCATTATTTTCTGGCATTTCCCCAAATGGTTTATTCATTTCAGTAACAATAATAACAATTACCAATACATTAAAAAGCACTGTGAAATTATTTTTACTACACAAAGAGATGACTACATGTTCTATCAGCCTTTGAAGACATTTTGGTTGGATTTTGGATAATGGAAATTAGAACTGTCTGTTGGCTATGGCCAATACAATCAATGACAAACACCTCATTGACGTTGTGCTTTGTTGTATACTGCAGTCTTTTTGGATAAGCTAAAGCATCTAAAAGAGTTTCCCCCAAAATCTAAACACAATTTTTTCTAGTATGAGGGTGGTATAACCTCCTTCAGCCAAACACTGTAAGTAACTGTGTTCAGCCTCCTACCTGAAGCACCATGCTAGGGTTGGCTAAAGACAGTTTCTCCACAATCTTGCTGTAACAGTCCTGCATCATGGCTTGGTCTTGACTGGAACAGGTTGCCAGCTCTTCTGAAGATCCCCCTTGGTCACCACTCCCAAGCTGCTCCTCTTCCTCCCCACCCAGGTCCTCTCCCTGTATGCTACCCAAGAAGGTGGGCAGAGCTGATGGCAATTTGCTACCTGTCCACAAAATTCAGCAATTAACAGGACCACAACATTCATCAGTGACATGAGTAAAAATTTGATTAGCAGTCTAAATGATTAAGGGCACTAAATAGATAGAGAATAGATTTTAGAATAAATTGATCATTTTGAGGTAACATTCTATGTCTAGAGACCCTTTTAGAGCTTCTAGGCTTTCAATGAATCTAAAAGGTATTTGAACGTAACAGCTACACATTTGAATGCACACTCTGGTCACTGTTCCGTAAAAGCTGCAACGGCAATCTTAATAATTCAACACAGCAACATTCGCGCATCACAAGAAAGCCTCAACTAGGTCCTTTATACGAAACCAAAAGTTACACAGTGAAATGATGTTTTATAATTCTGGCTGTACCCTACCAGAATACATTTGAAATGAAACTATCTAGATACATTGGAAGTTCAGATAAAATGTTTACATTAACTGTTAAGGAATTACATTCATATACAGTCCTCCATTTTTCTGACATCTTATACATGATATCTCACTTGTGCTGTCACAACATATGACAAATACTGAATGGAACTAAGTATCATGAATTAACCTGTCTGAATGACAGAATGTCACTCTAACAGACTGCTGAAGCCAGCAATACTAACTTTTAACAAATGGTGATCGCTGGCTTCACTGTTAATTAGAGCCACACTAAACATTATACATTTTCAATACCTAAACACAGCAAAGATCATGAGAATAAATTCCTTAGGTCAAAAGAATTAAAGACTACCTGCATTCTGAGCCTCCCCTCCCAGGGAAAGTGAGCCTACAATGGCAGGATAGAGGATGAGATGTGGGGAGTCCTGGGCCACACGGCACAACAGGCTGCATATGCTTTGTCGGATGTATGCCTCGGGATGGTTAAGACGTGAAAAGAGCTGTGGGATGATACCTGAAGAGGACACAAATCATCGGTACATTAAAAGGCAGTAGTACATACTTTATGACTGTGGCTAAATGCAGTACTGGTATATTAGCCAAGCTTTGCAATGAAATACAAAGTCTGACTGAGCATCTGCCTGCCATTTTTTATCCATCCATCCATCCATCCATATTTTCTTTTTAATAAATTTACCAAAAAAATCCTAAAATTCTTTTTTCAATTTGTCATTATGCAGTACTGAGTGCAGACTAATGAGAAAAAAATGAATTTAAACGATTGCAGCATCAGGCTGCAACATAACGAAACTGAAAAAAGTAAAGGAGGTCTGAATACTTTCTGAACCCACGGTAAAGTAGAATGTAAATGGGTGGAGAAACCCAATTTTCATCAAATCTGGGAATTACTCATTTTGAAGACCCAGGATACCCCGACTTGTGGGGCAGACTCTAATGCTAGACTTCATCCAATCCTGGACACATCAAAGCCATATTATTCAGGAGAGAAGAAAATTGCAAAAAGATCTAAAAATAATAATGAGGGAGCTGGGACTCTTATACAATATAAAGGTTGATGAAGTCTCACTTGCACAGTGCCTACTCTTGGTTAGACTACTTTCTCATATTTCAAAGAGACAGAGAGCATCAGATACTGAAAGGAAGTATATGATCTCAAGACTAAAGGTCAAACACAGGCATTCTTAATCAAATTAGGCAGCATATGAGAATGGATAGAAAAAGTTTATTTTGATAAAATGACACCAGAAATGTATCTGCACCAGTTCAGTATAGCTTATTGCTCCAATCTAAAAAAGCAGGAAAAACAAGAACTGGGTCGGTTACAAATTGAAGGGGCCACAACTGAATTATATCTATCTATCTACAACTTTATCTTTAGTTGTTCTGCTGCTATCCACAAATTTTTACTTTTAATTACAGTAGGCTAAAACATCAACCCACCCACTCCCACCCCACCCACTCCAGATGATCATAAAATATGCATCATAAGTAGAAGCATATTTTGCATTATGACATACCCCTCCAGGGTGCTGTAGGAGTTGAAGCTAAGCCTAGCTCAAGCCCCTCTCTCAATTCACCAGCATGCTTCACCAGAAGACGGAGGAGACGCAGAGTTGCCATGACAATTACATCATCATTGCTCTGCTTGCTGTTGTGATATGAAAGCAGGAGTTTAGGATCATCCTCGTCTACAGGGACCTAAAAACAAAAAAACAGACACACAGAATGAGGTAGTAAACAGAGGGCTGCCCTTACATCCATGTCATGATCCTCAAATATCAATATGCTGCTTCACAGTCATCAGGATTAGAAAATGTATCCAAGCCTCACTTGGCCCGCGTTGAGTTTGAGGAAGGTGAAATAGGCTTGGCAGGAGATGCGGTAGAGACCAAAGATGCGGTCCACTACCCGTCTCCAAACCTGGATCAGACCATCTGTAACCAGCTGGCCTGCCTCCCCCAGCCAAGGGCATGAACTGGTGAGCTGCCGCCAAATCACGTCTACCATGTCATCCTCATCATCTTCCTGCTGCAGAGCCATGTCCTCATCCTGATATACAAACAAAAAAGGAAGATTATAATAACCTACACAGCTCAGCAATAACCTGTTAATAAAAAATAAAACCAATATAACAAGCAATATTTATTTATACAGCACAGACAAGATTCCCAAAGTGTTTAAGAGAAAAACATGTCAGTACTGGTCCGATTAGGGAGGGGACCAGAGAAAACTACAGAGTCCGACATTGTTTTGGCAAAATTACACACCCACTCAATATTAATTTTAGTGACCTCCGATTGGCGTAACCGGGTGTCATTACTGCCGACGTGAATTACAATCTTACCAAACCTACGTTTATCATTAGCCAGCAGTTTTAAATTTCCTTCAATGTCGCCTGCTCTGGCCCCTGGAATACAATCTATGGTCGCTGGAGTCTCTAGCTTCATGTTTCTGAGAATGGAGTTGCCAATAACGCCAATGAGTTTTTTCCTCAGCAGGTGTGTCTCTGAGTGGGGAAAATCGATCTGAAACATGAACAGGTTGGTGGTGTACCGGGGGCTTTTGTTTCAGACTAGGGAACAGGAAGTGAAACAATACCACAGTCAGAGCCAACACCAAGTGAGAGCACCACCCCATAGCATTTGACTCCAGATATGTCAAATTCCATTATGGTCCATGGGGTAATCCACCCATTATCTTCCCAAGTCAGTTTTTTAAAACCGTTCACAGAAGAGGAACCAAACTAAATGGAAGTTGAGACACTGAAGCTGGAGGCAAAGGTTGTTCATCACACAGTCATTACTTTATCTTCTGTTTTTTGATAAAAACCTGAGGTGTGTACAAAACAAACTCTACCTGTATACCAGTAGGTCGACACATGGCCTGTCCTAGAATACTGAAGATGATGTCCTTGTCTTCTTCACTTGTTGTTGCTGGCAGCAGCTCCTCTATCTCCTTCTTTTCCCCAGGAAGAAGAGGCAATCCTTCCCCTTGGCTGGAGAGAAGAAAACTACATTAGGAGTAATGTTCTTACAGTATGGCATTTTTACTGTTGACGGGCCTGCAAATACAATATGATGCAGACCAGACAGAATTAAAAAGTCACAAGGAAGCAACACACTCTGAAGACAACAACAACATCATTCAACTATTCAAGGGTATTGTATTGCTATATATTTTCATATCTATCTATCCAAACCCAATTCCAAAAAAGTTGGAATGCTGTGTGAAATGTAAATAAAAACAGAATGCAATGATTTGCAAATCTCATAGACCCATATTTTATACACAATGGAACACAGAAAACATAAAATATTTAAACTGAGACATTTTAAGAAAAATATTAGCTTATTTTGAATCTGATGGCAGCAACATGTCTCAAAGCTGGGACAGGGCCATGTTTCCCACTGTGCAGCATCCACTCTTCTTTTAACAACAGCCTGTAAACGTCTGTGAACTGAGGAAACCAGTCACTGGACTTTTGGGAGAGGAATATTGTCCCATTCTTGGCTTGTCCAGGATTCTACCTGCTCAACAATTGCTCTAAAACCTGTATATACCTTTCAGCATTGATGGTGCCTTTCCAGATGTGCAAGCTGCCAATTCCATAGACACTAATGCACCCCCATACCATCAGAGTTGGAGGCTTTTGAACTGAGCGCTGATAAACCATATGGTCCCTCTCCTCTTTAGTCTAGAAGATGTGGTGTCCATGTTTTCCAAAAAGAATTTTAAATTTCAGTTCACCTGACCACAGAACAGTATTCCACTTTGCCTCAGTCCATTTTAAATGAGCTTTGGCCCAGAGAAGACGGCAGTGTTTCTGGATCATATGGATCATATTTTATAAATCATATGGCTGCTTCTTTGCGTCATAGAGCTTTAACCTGCATTTGTGGATGGCACAGTGAACTGTGTTCACAGACAGTGATTTCTGTTCCTGAGTCCATGCAGTGATTTCTGTTCCTGAGTCCATGCAGTGATTTGCATGACAGAATCATTCCTGTTTTTAATGCAGTGCCACCTGAGGGCCCGAAGATCACAGACATTCTATACTGATTTTTGGTCTTGTCCCTTGCGCACAGAGATTTCTCCAGATTCTCTGAATCAGTGAACCCCTCCCCACCTTTACTTCTGAGAAACTTTGCCTCTCTAAGATGTTCTTTTTATCCCTGGTCATGTTACTGACCTGTTGGCAATTAACCTCATTAGTTGTAAAATGTTCCTCCAGCTGTTGTTTTTAGTACCACTTACTTTTACAGCCTTTTGTTGCCCCTGTCCCAACTTGTGCTGCTGCCATCAAATTCAAAGTGACCCAGTATTTTTCATGAAATAGTAAAATGTGTGAGCTTAAACATCTGATGTGTTTTTAATGTTCTGTTGTGAATAAAATGTGGGTCTATGAGATTTGCAAATCACTGCATTGTTTTTATTTACAGTTTACACAGCATCCCAACTTTCTTGGAATTGGGGTTGTGTGTGTGTGTGTGTTTTTTTTTTTTTTTTTTAAATTACACTGTGT
>VUQI01005989.1:17103-27474 GCA_015106735.1 Paratilapia polleni
TTTTTTTTTTTTTTCTTTTTTTTTTTTGGGGTTTTTTGTGTGTTTTTGTTTTTTTTTTTTTTTTTTAAATTACACTGGGTCTACTAACCTCGCATTATCGACTACCTTCCTCCCCCAGCGGTAAGCCCAGCTTGCCAGGGCTGCCCAGGACTTTGCCACATCTGGAGCCAGACTGGTGGAGAGCTGATATAGTTGACCCAAAACAAAGTCTGGCTCTCCAACACCCACGCTCACTGCACAGGGAATACCATCAAGACTAAATGTCTAGTACTTTAGAGGGTTATGGACATATCTGAATTTATCAATATTCATCTACAGGTATGAAGACTTTATTATTTGTTGAGTGTCAATACCAATAATGTGTCTTGTCAATCTAAGTAATTTAACCTCCTGAGACCCAATCTCTTGTTTGGAATGCATTTTTAATTTCTCCTAGTGATTTGGGATTAGACACACATGATAAGTAAAAAAAAAAAAAGTCCTCATATGGGGACAATGGGCTTATTTTACAGCATAATACAATAAAGTGACAAATGTATAGAACACTTTATTACACAGAATGGACTATAAGGTGCAGAAAAGCCAAAATGTAATGTCCCCATATGAGGACACAGGGTCTGAGGAGGTCTATAGACTTATATAGTACATATGTTACCTGAAATCTCAGCAATGACATGTGGAATGCCCTGATCCTCCAGGGGTAGCTCCAGCAGAGCAGCGATATTCCTGCTCAGAGGTGTTATACTGCCCAAAGCACTGGATGAGTTGACCGCTGCTGACTTCTTTATCACCTAGGACCAATCACCACCAGTCTTTCAATGATTCATTTTAAGAATTTGCATGTTTGATGGCTAAAGGGCACTGGGTAGAAACAATCACAGCTGATATTTCTTTTATTTTATAAAACAAATGGCTCAAAAACTGCTTCAAAAAGCCCTTTGCCCTAATAAATACTTAACTGAACCATGTTAACATCCTGCTTATATTTTACAAAACTGCATGCCTGTTTAAGTTGAGGTGTCATGTCCTTCCAGTCAGCCAACAGCCATTTGCAGAGTGTCAGCAGTGAGCGGCAGGCAGCACCTTCATTCTTCCCCAAATGGCAGTAAGACAGAGCAGCCTTGCTCAGCATCTCCATGGCTGTCAGTGATTGACCTGCAGACAAAGAACTGCTTAGAGGAAATGAAAACAGTGTCCCAAGCAACATCATTAAATTTGTACATTTGTTTAGCAAATGGGTCAGAAGGGACTGGGATTTATGTCAGTAAGCAGCACCATAAATTGCTGTGGAATTACAGGTTAATGACTCTTGACAGGAACTTGGAGGAAGCAGCCCCTGCTCTTTGGCCCAGATGAGACTTTAATATGTAAATGGTAATGCAAATGACCATACTATCATGATACTATGGAGGGACCACCACTGCTCCACTTTTTCATACCCATTACTAAAAAGTACTCACTCCATTTTAAACTGTCTGCATATATAAATCAAGCTTAGTATGATAAAGTCATAAATTTTAACTTCAATAGATTTGCCTTATAAAAGTAAGTCTGCTAAAATGAACTCATTTGAAACTAATAACAGTTAATATTTTTATGTAAATCTACAAAAAAAATGCAAGTCATTGTAATGACCTGTAGAGGGACAGATTGACAGAATCACCATGACACTCTGATTTGATCCATGTGTGATTTCTGTAGAGCAATTAAAGACAGAAAAAATACAGACAGATGCAATGGTTGCTGCCAACATGGATCCAGTGTGGGTCAGAGTAGGTACAGTAATAACCTAAGACTGAAACACACCAATCAGCTGAGGGAGCATCAACAGTGAAACTACACAAAGCCCAGAGGAGGGTGAGAGAAGGAGCTGACAGCTTGTTACAGAGGAAAGGGACCAGCATGGTTCTTTGTTGGTCCTACACAGAGCCTACACACAGCTTTGCACATGTTATAGTTGTTTACTGCCACCAGGGAAGAGTGTCACAAATATGTGGAACAACCAGTCTGTGGGCTGCTCATGCTGCTTTTTGGATCTTTGATGGCTTTTTTGCACTTCTTCTACGTGGTGAACTCTGCTGTCACTCCCTTTCCTGTTCAGGCCCACTTTTCAACCAGTGAGCATTCGACCTACAGCGTCATCCACATCAAGCTATGCACTGCTGTTTTGTTTTTTTGGAGGATTACACATGAGCACATCAGCATAGGGTGCATACCCAAAATCCATTGCTCTGCATAGCCAAATGTGAAGCAGCATGCAAAAACCAGACTAAAGCCCAAAATTTTCATGTTTTACTTTTTTATGTTTCCTAAAATTTCAAAACTTTTAGACTGACGTGCAAATAACACATTTCATTTATCTACCTTTGTTTATTTTCAATGAATTTTTAACTTGAAGATGTCAAACTGTGTCTGTTCTTTGATTTATTGTTTGTTAGTAACATTGAAAATAAATAAATATTCACTTGTAGCATGCCTATAAAAGATAACATTTCTGATGATAGCTCCACTAGGTCTACAAGAAACTGTTCATCATCACAATTCATATAGCATCATCGCCACAGGCCAAAGACAAAAAACATCACCAGCATCACTAAGAGGGCAAATTTTGCTGGCTGTCTCACCAGGCCAATCCCCCGAGTCTGTGTGGCTGCACCGAGGTGGGGGTTTTCCCGTCATAACAGAGAGGTTTGCTGGAAGAGGAATTGGGGCAAAATAGTGTGCAGTTTATTTGCAGTTTATGCATCAGAAACGGTTCTACAAACTACATTTTTCGGACATCGTTTTGAGAGATATTTGCAGACAGTGAAGTTAAGATAAAAACTGGAAATATTGGAAAGGCCTGCTGTTCTTGATTGTGTTATTGTTTGGCTGCTTTTGTTGCAGCCAGGATTCTCAGTCTGCGTATTTGCCAGTTTTTCCCGTGCTCCATCACAAATACCTATGCAAGCAGACACAAACATGGCACCATGGATCCTGCTTAACTTTTTTCTTGTAAGTTTTAGGAAGAAGCGTGTTGTCCTCACAACTCAGAAACAAAGTGCAGGCTCTATCCAAAAACACACTACATGTAATCTGCTGTGGAAATGTAAATAAATGTCTTCTGATTGATTTTTGTTCTCTGCAATCTGATCTCATCTCAGAGTTTTAACAGCATGTCAAGATTTACACACAGTGTGGATGACATCTTTGTAGTTTTTACTGTAAGATTTACTTTTCCTGTGGCTACTCCAGTTTTTTGTTAAATGTTTTATTTCAATGTTTTCCAGTTGTCTGTAGATTTACTCTGAGACCGGGAGCTGCAGCTCAGCTGGCAGTGACAGAAAAGATTCAGAGTAAGATTTATCAGGTTGGATTCATGGGATTTATACTTCTGTGTTAAATCTACACCACAAGTACTAACTGCAAACCCCTCTGAAACCCTACAGGGTAACCTGACGTGCACCCCTCTAGAAATTTAACTACACATTACGTTGATGCAGCCCACAACTACTATGATTGGCCCGTTCATTACCGTTGATTCCTCTTATGCACTTCCGACTACTTTTTCACTGCAGTTTTTGAATGACCAGTGACAGAATAATAATCACTGCCTAAATATAAGGACTCACAGGTGTCAGCAAATTCCTGGAGGGAGACTGCCCAAACTATTGGGATGGACATGAGTGAATGTACAAAGAAGTGGAAAAAGTTGAGGGACAAATATGTTTGCCTCCGAGGGAAAACAAAACAAAAACAAAAAACTGACCACAACAAAGAGCGGGACCCAGGAGGGTAAAAAAGTCCCAGCATTTTATTTGTTTCTATCATGGGAGCACCACATGTAAAACACCAGGACACGACCACAAGGTAATTAACACATAATGCAGCACAAACATGAATGCTGGTAATGGCATCAGCCACTTGCGTAGGTTACGCTGCAGGCTCCACATTCACAGCAGAAATCTAAATCAGCCAAAAAATCAGCCGTCAGACAACAGGGCTTTTCACACCTCCCCTCTTCTCAGTGGCTTTAAGCGCCATAGCAAACAGTCCCCACAACTGTGTGGTGATGTCAACCTTTCTCTGTCAGCCTAAAACACACCTGATCCTGTGGGTGTGTATGGGGGTCAGCGTGTCCTGTTTATCAGGACCATTCAAACAGCAGCTTTAAAGCAAATCAACACAGTGGCTATTCATCATATGAACAACACCCTCATAGCCTTACAACTCACACTTGGTTATACAAATGTCCTTTAATGTTTTGATGAGTGACAAATCTTACAGGAAGTTAGACTTAAAATTCACTTAATACATTTTTTTTAACACATTTCTAGCAGTCTCTTTCACACTGACACACTTGGTGACAAACAGTCTACAATTTTATGTCACCTTTAAAATCAGACTAGCCAAATGTACTAGACTGTAAAAATAGTGAATTGATTTATGCCTACTATTGTGCAAACAGGATGGCTGTAAATGTTTTGGCCTTTCAAAAAAAAATTCCCTTGACTTTAAAATGACCATTCATCACCTCTTTTTAGCTGCCTCTTTATCTAGCTTTTCTCAAGCTACCTATATTGTGCTCCCAATACTTGTTGCAGACTCCAGAAAGCACTTTTTAAACTTCTGATGGCTCTACGCACATCCTGTTAGCTCCTATTGGCTGCTGACAACTAAATGACAGCGGTACACTGGCATACTCAGAATTTCTTCAGAAATTCTTCATTTAATCATCATCGTCATAAGGGCAGGGTTTACCCAGGCCTGTATTTTAATGACAGATGTACCAACAAATCACAAGAGATTTTTTGTTGCTGGTCTTGTGGTTTTGTTGGTTTACCTGAATTTTCTGATATATGAAAATGCAGGATTTAGAATCTGTAAACAGCCGTTATTTGCTAGAAATCAGCTCTGTGTGTGGGTCTTCACAGAGCTAAAAATCTGTTTTTTTTGTGCAGTGGGAGGTGAAGGACAAAGAGAGGACTGTTTGCTTACCTGCAGCTCTCAGGACTTTGGCTTTTTCTATCTCTACTTCTGGTCCCCATTTCTCCCCCAGGGTGCCTTCCAAATTAAGACACCTGAACGCCTTACTCAGCTCATCTTGCTGCTCATCTTCTTGTGTTCTTGTGTCACCGAACTGTCTAAGCAGACGGGATGCCAGGATAATGTTGCCTTTTTTCCGGGCAAATTTGACAGCAGTCAGACAAAGCTCCATGAGGTGGCCATCTATGGAGGAAGAGTAACCTAGGCAAAAACGAAGATGGTTAAATCTTAGAGGTTTACATGAACAAATACAGTATCAATTTTTTTGAGGATGACAGTTTGGGTCTTCTTCCAGACTTTGGCAAAGTGGTGACACATCTGAATAACCTGTACTTATGTACAATTGTTTGAACTGATCGTCTTGGAATCTGCAGTTGTTTAGAAATGGCTCCATTAAGCTTCTGGAATGATCTTCCCAAAGCTCCGACCTCAGCCCTATTGAAAATTTGTGCACTATGCTTAAAAGCCAGGTCGGTGCCAGGAAACCAACCAATTTAAATGAACTCTACCAATTCTGCCAAGAAGAGTGGTCAAATATCCAGCTGGAATTAAGCCAACAGCTTGTTGATGGCTACCAAAAGCGTCTGGTTTAGGTGCAACTTGCTAAGGGACATTTAACCAAATATTAGTGGGTGTGTATGTATATATTTGAAAGAAAGAAAATCCAAAATATATTCCAAATTGTGCAACCAAATCTTGTTTTTTAAAGTCTTTAAAGATGTATGCTGTACAATCATTCCACCCTGGAAAAAGAACAGTTCAAAGAAATCATTAAAAGCCCCAAATTACATGATATTCATGCTCATGATGAGTGAACGGAAACTTCTGAACATAACTGTATATCAGATTTGCATGTAGGCTAGGCCTAGATTTGAATTCTGTTTTTATATTTATTCCTTACTTGATGTCAGACCATTAAACACCACCAAGGCTGCAGCTGAAAGAATAAAAACTAAAACCATCTTTTAAATCATTAATTTAATGAAATATTTAATTATAATCCATCAGATTCTCCCATGTCTTAATGATAGAGGTGTGATACTGATAAATCTTAACTTGCACTTTATCAATGTGTGTGTGCTTTAAGCGCGTTGGTCAGTAAGACCGGAAAAGAGTTACTATATTAATACAGCACTTTTAATACTATACTACGGTACAGTGCTTTTCCTCTCACACACACTCACATCACTGCTTTGTCTGCAGCAGCTCTGTTACTTTCAGTCAGTATTATATGCTGTGGCTCAGGAGGCAGAATGGGTGGTCTACTAATTGGAAGGTTAGTGGTTTGATCCCTGGCTCGCCTGGTCTGCATGTTGAAGGATCCTTGGGCAAGATACTGAACCCCAAGTTGCCCCCGATGTGGTCACCAGAATGTGAGTGTGCATGAATGTTAGATAGCAGCACCTTGACTTAGAAACAACTGCTTGTGTGAAATGTGGCATGCAGTATAAAGTGCTTTGAGTGCTCAAATTGAGTAGAAAGGTGCTATATAAGTACCAGTCCATTTATCATATTTTCCCCCATGGTACAGTTCCTTTGTAAAATCAGCTGTTCTGCTGCCAGTACACTTACCCATATTTCTGATTGGTCAGAAATATTCATGTGAACGAGCAGGGGAAACCATGGGTTAACTTAGCGAGTTGATAACCAGCTTCGTGTGACTGTTTATCCTGATTGCCAGTGTTAGGTTAAATGAATCCAGGTAATAGTAAGATACCTGGGTATGTTAACTCACTTCACAGTACAGGGCCCAGGTCACTAGTCTATCACAGGGCTAACAATTAGCCAATTTAGAAGTACCAATTACCCCAACATGGGCTGTGGAATGAAGACAGAGTAGTTGCAGAGAACTTACAAATTACACAGAGAAAGGCCCCATTTGAACCCTTCCTGCTGTGAGGCAACACTGCAAACCAGTTTGCTGCCTAGGTTTAACCCTCAGCATTGCAAAGTTTGTCCACGTCTTCCACAGTCATGATCTCAAAAGAGAACACCAAAGCCTTAGTAGTTGACCTTGTATTAGATTTACAAGTAATCCTGCTTTCGGGTTTGAATTGTGTGGTTTTTTTTCCCCCTCTCTGATGTCAGTTTACCACCACCAGGGCTGCTGCTGAAAGACTAAAACTGTCTTGCATAGGAACACATCAAAGAAACACAAACAGAACATGCAGTGGTAATTATAGTCAGATCTACCAATGCCTTAATGATGGGCAGTGATAGTGATGAGCCTTATTAACTACTTTCTGGCAGACTTTCAAGAGCAATGTGAGCATGACTGCAATTTCACCAACACCAAACTCCTATCCTGGGTGTTGTCTATTAATACTCCCACTAGATGCTGGACTCAATAATTACCTTTAAATTTGTGGAGGAGTTGTCTCTGAAATGTGCTATATCTGAGGGCTTGAAGGAAAAGCTGGACATCCTGTTGTTTGCAAGAACTCAGAGCCTCACTGCACAGAGGAATCATGCAGTCCTGTGAAGAATACAAACACAAAGGGTGAAAATAAACCTCCCACCTTGTTTTCCTTGATAGTGGACAATAAAAGTTAATGTTGCTCTCAGCAGCTGATTTACTTTAGGTTAGTATAACATCTATAAAAGACAAAACATTACAATTATTTCCTTGCAGATATTTGCAACTGTCACTCATCTTTGTGTTTAGTAATAAAGAACTCATATTTGGCTGTGCTCTAATTTACTTTTATATTCCCTGGTATCAAAACCAAGCTGACACAATGAATGTAAAGTTGTTTTTAATGTAAATGTTTTTTTATTATATACAGTCATATGGCAAGTGTGGGTGTACAAACTTCTTGTCCAGTAAGTGCATTTTCCAGTGTGGCAGTGGAGTGGAGCTGCAGGGTGGGAAACGTGGGCAGGGCATCAGAAAGAGTGAGGGTTGACAGGCGAAGAGGACCCAAGCAGATCCTACCAGTCTGTTTCAGGCAACGCACCAATGTACTGCAACATCACATCACATGATTTATTAAAAGTCTGAAAATAGCACTGTACTAAAAATAAATAATGTACTGCTATATTAACATTTATAATGAAAACAGAGACGCGTGAGGCATTAGCACCCACTATTCCAAAATGAACTGAGGACTTTGGTGACCCGCCTCCTCCCTCACATTTTTGGCACTGGCCTGGGGGCTATGTTTGCACTTTCACTTTACCAAAACCAACCAACTTTCAACCCCATTTCAACTTAAGAGTTCTTTCACACAGGCACAAAGGACAACGTATTGCTGTCAGTGTGTGCTACTCACTCTGAATTGGGTGCAGTCCTCTGATCCTGCTGTTGATTGACTTTTGTCATTGCACTTACAGCGCTGCGAAGCAGCTGCACCTCAATGGCTCTCTGCAGCTCAGTTGGATCTGGACTCACTGAGGGCAGAAGCCTCTTCAGATCTGATTACATACAATAACAAAAGAATATTAAAAAAATCTTCCAAGCTAAATGGGGAGAAAAAAAATGCATCTTACACCAGTTTCACCACAAAGTAATGCATAATCAAGTCTTTGAATCCTATTAACACTAGTGATTATAAGGACACTTACCCAGCTTGTCCTTACTGCCAGAAAGAGAAGTGTAGTCCTCTCCAGGTAGCAACTCCAGTTGCACGCCACACTCTGTTAGATCTCCCTCCTCAAAGTGACTCAGAGCCTGGATGTAATTTAAATCTGTCCTCAGGTTGATGCTGACTGGATTGGTGGAGTTCTGTTTGAGAGCACTGACAGTTGCCTGCCACTCCTTAACAGAGGCCCAATCACAGAGTGCCACATAACATTGACAGGCTTTGTTGGCCAGAAAGTTCATAACTTCAGGAGAGCACTCAGTGGACTTCAGCAGCACTGTCTTCCTGCTGTCACCTTTTCAAAGGAACATCAAACATCATCACATCAGTCAATTTTAAACAAAAGAAAGACAACATTTCTCAAAAAAATAGGAACTTTGCAATCGATCACATAAGCAGGAAATGCACCATTAGAGCTGTGTAGTCAAAACTGTGTGGTCTATAAAACTTAAGGATAAGGATATAACCCAGGTTCTCTGATTAGCTGATTAGTGTCTCACTATGGAAACAACTCCTGCATGACCTTATCAGAAACTCAAATAGCATTATGCCAGCCTGGATTGGCATAATATGTAAGGAGGAGGTCAGGAGAGAGGTACAACAGTGAGTGTCTACAGTCATCTGTAAAACACGGTGGAGGCTCTGTCATGGTTTGGGGCTGCATTTCAGCCAGTGGTGCTGGGTATCTTGTTAAAATTTATGGAATTATAAAAGGATCCACCATGAAATATCATCTGGAAAGAGTCTGACTGGCAGTGGCTCCAGTTTTCAGCATGACAATGATCCCAAACACACTGCCAATGCAGTACAAGCAAAACTGGATATAAAAACAGTCATGGACTGGCCTCCCCAGAACAAGTGAAGCAGTGTAGGATCATCTGACAGAGAACAGAACAAAAGGAGGCAGCCAGTATCCAAAGAAGAGCTTTGAATGTCCTTCAAGAAACCTGGAGAACTATTCCTGAAAAATACTTAAAGAAATTATAAGAAAGCTGTCAGAGAGTTGTTGAAGAATAAAAGGTCAGTGGTTCGATCCCTGGCTCCCCTAGTCTGCATGCCGAAGTATCCTTGGGCAAGATACTGAACCCCACATTGCCCCTGATGCATTCATCGGAGTGTGAGTGTCTGTGAATGTTAGTAAGCACTTAAATATAGATAAAAGTGCTGTATGAATGTGTGTATGACTGGGTGAATGTGGCATGTAGTATGAAGCGCTTTGAGTACTCAAAACTGAGTAGAAAAGTGCTACATAAGTACCAGTCCATTTACCATAAACAGTTAATGCAAAAAATCCTTGAATTAAAGCTAATTAAATGAAAGTCACTTCAAAGTGCACTTAAATCACATGTCGGTTGTTTGTCCAGAAAACAATGTGGGCTTCATAGATAATTGGGAAACTTTCTGGGGAAAACCTGGTCTTATTAGGAGAGACGGCATCCATCCCACTTTGGATGGAGCAGCTCTCATTTCTAGAAATATGGCCGAATTTATTAAACCGCCCAAAATGTGACTATCCAGAGTTGGGACCAGGAAGCAGAGTTGCAGTCTTACACACTTCTCTGCAGCTTCTCTCCTCCTGCCATCCCCCCAAAACCCCATCCCCGTAGAGACTGTGTCTGTTCTCAGACCACCAAAAAATAAACCAAAAATCAGCAAATTTCCAAAGAAAGAACAGTATAACATCCTCAACTGCACCAAAGAGTAAAACAGTTAAATGTGGATTATTAAACATTAGGTCTCTCTCTTCTAAGTCCCTGTTAGTAAA
>VUQI01005998.1:10559-30703 GCA_015106735.1 Paratilapia polleni
GTTTTATGAAACTAAAAAAAAAAAAAAAAAAAAAAAAAAAAAAAAAAAAAAAAAAAAAAAAAAAAAAAAAAAAAATTTTAAAAAAAAAAAAAAAAAAAAAAAAAAAAAAAAAGATGTATGCAGAATTAGGATATGGAGCTGATGAATCATGAATAAGTGACGATCCGACTCATCCCCTCACTAAATGAGCTTGAGTAAATTTCTGATCTGGCTTTGCCTATCCATAGTATCCACAGTAGTTATCATTACTGCAAAAACATGATCACCTTTTCACAAGGATAAGCCAAAGACAGTTCAGCAGAGCTGTCTCTACCAGAACAAAAGTCAGTCAAGAGATAATGCAAACACTGCACAGATAAGTGCAGTCACAAGTTGGCACCACCTTGTGAAAAGGGAAAACAATGCACTAACAAACTTATCAGTCTGTAGACAACAGTGAATGCTTTGGATAATGCAAGTGAAGAAAGCACAGACCAGTGCATACTTACAATGATTGCTGCCATCAGCTGTTTGTTTGTTTCACCAATACGAAGGACAAGGGTGCAGTGCAGATGTGGGCTTAGAATATGGAGTGTATGTGGTGCTGTCACACCACTGAGATATGAAATAAATTAAAAATAAGATACGTTAAAAAGTTCGATCATTAAAATGCATTTGTACAGTAATAAATAGATTTACCCTCTATTTACAATTTACCAAACACTTGAAGTTTGCAGTTAAAAACATTAAATGCTAAATCTTTCAAAAAGCTATCTACTTTGTTGTTGGTTTTCTTTTTTTCCTTTCTTTTTTTTTTGTTGAGGATGAGGGGGTTGGCGATCAGGATTTCCCCTATTCATCATCCTTCCACTGGTAAGGAAGGCAGGAAGACAGAGAACATGCAGGAAAGAAGACGTGTAGAAACAATGTCCCCAAATATGTCTTTCCTGTGTTTTATCCTCAAAGAATTTCCAATTTAATGTTTTATTGCTGCAGCTGCTGTTGTTAAAGTTTTTGTTAAATTCACCTCATTACACACATACACATTCACCCGTATACACACACACAGATTTTGAGCACCTGATGCCTTGCTCTGTCCTCACGTGATGCATTGTGTATCCTCCGGCAGCCTTTTGCTTGTTCTGAGTAGCAGTTGCCACTAGACGCAGACCTAAGAACAGCCTTCTTTTCAAACTTTCAGAAAACCATTGAATCAAAACTAGAGCTGAGTCCTTAGGGCAACTTCTTCCTCATCCCTCTTAATTCTTCAAAGCATCAATTGATCTTCTTTTCATTTTTCAAGGAGCCATTGCCTTTGTGTTTCCCATTAACCATGTTCTCACTATGGCAATGTCCATTGGCCATGCTGCCATCATCTCTGATGTTATCTCCTCTGCTGTGGTCCCTGGCCTTACCCCTCAGCAATCGTACCAATCGCCGCAGGGCAAAGACTGTTAGAGCCAAGGCAGCCCCTACAGTAAAGATCACATCCAGCAGGAAGTACTGGTAGAGGGACACCTCGTATACAGCTGAGCGTAGGTGGCTGGCACCGTTGTGACGGAGAATATAGCTGATCCAGTAAACAGCCCTGGTCACAGGGTGGCCTGGTTGGTCTTTGTGAATGTTGGAGAGGTAACGTGCTTGTTGGCGGTACCTAGGTAGGTAGGTATGTAGGCAGACGCACAGCAAGAAGACATAGAATGAGGAAGGAGACTTGATGAGCAAATGTTGCAGGCACAAACAGATCAACATACAGCTTAAAATGAAAATGAGCATAACATTTTGAATATTGGATGTATACCATGAAGTCACAATGAAGTGATATCATGATTGGTCACCAGATGGCACTGACAAACCAAAACAATGACACACAAAGCATCTAGTACAAGGCAAATCTAACCTGGTGTCTTTGATTACGCTGGTCAGGGCTGTAAAGAGGTCTTCTTCTGTCATGTATTTCCAGTGCAACATGATTCCCATCCCTTTGGCTGCTACACGCGTCATAGTGTCATAATGGTCTCCAAAAAGAGGCACACCTACCACCGGCACACCATGATACATGGCTTCATAGATGCTATTCAAGCCCCCGTGGCTCAGGAACGCCCTTGTGTTAGGGTGGCCTAGATGAAAGGAAGCATGAGGTCGTTTTTTGCATGTTAGGTATGTCGTTTGTAACGGGGCCTTTTTGCTAGGGAAATCTAGATTAGAAACATTTTACAGAAACTGAAATACATAGTTCTCAGTGTCATTCAGATAGAAAAGCTAAATTTTCTTTACTCGTTTTAAAAATAATAATTAAAAAAAAAGGTGTTTTACACTTAAAACACAGAACATTTCTTTTTTATATTTTCAGTGAGCATCACTGAAATTTTAAGGCTATGGCTTGCTGCAGTGGGTAAGTCATAACAGCACAGAAAGAAATGTATTCATGTAGTGAACTGTTCCTTTTAAATGCTTCTCACTGCCCTATTGTAAAGTCCTACAGGGATAATGTTTCAGTTTTAGCAGTCTTGGCTAACCAAAGTGCCATTACACCACTGCAGAATACAATCCTAGCTGTCAGTCACTGAATGTTGTTGCATATTCCTCATTCCTGACGGGCACACTGAAACTCTCTTCTGTCTAGTGAGGTTAATAAGTAGGTAGGGAAGGGACCCAAACTACACAAAACCTAGTCAGCTACACCCACAGAGGGAAAATATTGTACAAAAACACCAAGGCTGAGGCACGTGTAAAAAACACGTAATTAAACAGTAGTACAAAAAAATTCACGTTCTTGGAAAAGGGGTTCAGGTTACGCATCTGGATCAGAGTTATTATAGTTTTGTTTTTTTTTTTAAATAGTTTTGAATTATTGAGTTTAGTTTCACTTTACTTTACTTTTTCAGTTTACAGAGTGAGTTTTCGCTTTTCAACATCACTGTTTCAAAGTTCAGACTGGTTATGTTGACAAATTTGACCAAACTGGTAAAGACGAAAACAAAAAGACATGTTCTGTATATTTTATTTTAGTTAGTCATGTAAATTTAAATGTATTTTTAAAAACAAATCTTGTTTTTATATTTACTTCAGATGACTAAAATCTATTTTCACATGTAATTTTAGTTAACTATGATAACCTTGTATGATGTTAAAGTGTGTGATGTCCTCTTAATGTACTCACCTAATAAGTCATTCTGAGGCATCCAGTCAACAAGCTTGGTGTTGTTGCCAAGGTTACTGGGTGGAACGCCAGAGAATCTAAGGAGGTGGAAACAATGAAGAGGACAGACATCTTTGAAACAGTTTATCTTACATTTTTTACACAATAAAAAAAAAAGGGGGGGCAATATGGGTCAATTAATCTTTATTAAATAAACATTAGTAACGTCTAGATAATAAAAAAAAAAGAGTATGTGCAGTGAGATGAATGATTTATTAACTGCATTTTACTCTGTTTTTGCTGAATAAAATCAGATGCTATACACCGAGTACAATTTAATTAGATTTTACTTTATATGTTTTACTTTAAAGTAAAAGATGCAGAAACCTGACACAATTTGTTAACTGGGAAGTCTTTGGTTTTAATCACCCCTCCACATCAGCCCACTGCATTTGCACCATATGTGCACACGTCAACCTTTTTTTCCTGCCATGCATTGCAGGAGTTGCTGTTTTCCCAGAGGTAAGACCTGTTTGATTATTGCTGTTTTGTGTTACTTTTACCAAACCGTATCACCTTTATTGTGCTGCAGGTCCAATTTATGCTATGTAATTCAAAGGCAGTGTGCTGTTGCAGTTTTAATTCTACTAAAACCATATCATTCCAGGTCTCTGTGGTGCTTCCACCCTTCCTCCACACAACAAGCCAGCACCTTAACACACCTCATTGTTTGTTTGTTTTTTTGTTGTTTTTTTTTTAAACCAAGAAAGCAAGAAATTCCAAGTTTCATTATACTCCATTCATTATACTTTAATAAAACAAAATAATCTGTATTTTTGGCTTTTGTTACATTTTGATGCAAGTTCCACTATTTCTATTTTTTTTAAGTGGTGTTATTTTATCAAAACTTCAGTTTATTTATTATTAAAACTTAAGTTTATTTAAGCTAGATTCCTTTAAAGTGTTTGCAGCTCACACTGACATTTCACTGAACTGTGGATTTTAATGCTAAATAAATATCAGTAATATAGAGCATGGTTGGAACACTGGGCTGCCAGAAATAGACTATGTTAGTCTGTTTCCAACCACACTGTCTACCACTGCGCTGCAGTGCAGTGGTAGACAGTGTAACTAATGTAGCTCAAGCAGTCCAGCACCACATCCTAATTATGATTCTTTCTGCTGCAATATATAATTTCTTAACACTTCTAAGACAGTGTGAAAACAGTGATTGCATGGCATTAGATTGTGCCGTACACTAATTAAAGTGACTACTGAGCACACAATGTTACTCACTAATAAGTGCACAGGTTTTTGTCTTGCCAAAGTAGTGCCCTGATTATTAATGAACACTTAATGACTACTGATGATTTGTGGTAATCCACAGGTATGTTTCTAAACATGATCCTTGATCACATTTATTATGATGTAGAGTTTTAACACAAACAAAATGTTGATGATTAACCAAAAGAGATCAGAAGTTATCCATAAAGATTCTGTTCATCCCTCACATTAAAGTGAGGAGTAGTCTGGCTGACAAATCACCAAAACAAACTTTAAGACAGTTTAGTCTATGCGTTTGTTCAGCTGCTAAGAGCATTTACAAGGATACTACTAAATAGTGGTCAGGCAAGGTCATTTTGAAAGTGTAAATTGTGGACATACAAAAGTAATCATGCATAAAATATAAAAAAGTGTCGCCTTTAACTAAATACCTTTTGAAAATTGGGTTTCTTTTACAAGTGCCGCTATTCAGTGACAGATACTGTGGCCAAACACAGTAGGTCTCGACTGACCTATATTAACAAATTTTTATTCACAGTCTAATTTCCACAATTTTTTTTTGTGGAAAGGCTCAATAACTTTTTTTCCTTCACAGTGTAGCTGCTGTTCTGTTTATTCTGCCTCTGCTTACATTCTTTTACTGATAATCTTTTTCTCTTTGGCTTAATGTGTAACTTCTCCTAGATAAGTCATTTGGGTTATAGTATATGAAAGACACAGACATAAACCATATATTGGACCAGTTCTACAACTTCTTCCTAACTATGCGTGGCCTACCAATGGTACAAGCCTGAAATACAGTGTTGTGAAACTTGGTACTTGCCTAAATCTAGTTAGCATGAAAATGCCCCTCATGGACAATTTCCACAAAATACACTTGTAGGTGAATGGGCAGTCTTGGAAAAATACCACTTTATCATACACTCAAAACAGTGGAGAAGAGAATACAAACACACACCTTATTAGCACCACAAATACTACCAAGAAGCAGTTGGACTGGCTCTCAGGTAATAAATCTGTAGTTTTTAAATCTACAATTCTTCTCTATGCAACTTTCTCTGTGCAAAGTGTAGAAGTAAATCATTTCCACAAGAAATCCCTAGTTTCTAATGTAACACTCCAAATGAAATATCTTTAACTGTTTTATAAATGTAATATTTTTGAAGGCAAGTGTGGTGCAAGAACTAACTGTCGCATCACAGCAAGTGTTATCCCACTGCAAGATGGTTTCTCATTTTCACTCTCATGTTGCCATCCCTCAGGACAGCGACACTAAAGAAATATCCTTAAAAACTATGGACTGGCGGCATGTGATTGAGCTAACACACAATAAAAAGACACACCCTGGACTTACAAAGGTCCTAATATTTCTAAGGCCCCAGACACACAGGCCTAGATACCGGTCTGCCACCCCCTGGCAACTGCTGGTTGCTAGGGAAAAATGTGACTTCCCTGAATGGTTTTCAAGTGGTTGCCTGAGGTCGCTGGTTGTCTGTGAAATTGATTGAAAACCTGCCAACCGATCAGGGAAGACACATTTTTCCCTAGTGACAGGAGGTTACCAGAGGGTCACCGATTGGTCTTTAGGTCCATGTGAATGAGACCTAAGGTTGTGATAACTGATACCCTGTTATTTCTGTGAGGCAACTATCTCGCTTTAACAAAATGATCCAATATGATCACTACAAACACCACTGATTTATTTATTTTGAATTTCTCTTTCACACTCACACTCACTTCACACTTCCTTGGGCCTCAATTACTTTGTGGATAACATTCATTCTAAAATTACATGTGTTATTGATGCCATTGCTTCCATCAAGGTAGTGTTGAAAAGCTAAATGCAAATGACAAAAACCAAATCTCAAGTTTATTATGACTTCTGTTAAATACAATGGCATTTATGAAACAAAACTGATAAACACAAGGCAGCTGTGGTAAAACACACTTTGGAAAAGTTTCAGTCTTGGCATTACCACTTTTACATTACCATTATTACTTGGTCAGTGCTGCATTCAACATGACTGAGACAACATGCTACTAGACTGACTGGAAAACCAGGTGTGACTTTCTGGCACAGTACTGAACTGGTTTGAATCTAACTTAAAGGACGGGGACGATTTTGTGTTGACTGGCAGTTGCATTTCAGTGCAGACAAAAACGTTCAATTCTGGGGCCACTTGTTCAAAATCTACATGCTACTTCAAATTTAGATCATGGAGACCAACAAAAAAAAAAATCTTATAATTATACAAATGAAACACTGATTTACAAACCATATCCACGGGGGACTTTAATCCAGAGCAGGAAATACCAACTATCCACTGAATCAATGTTTGCATGTGCAAAAATTTCTTTCCTGATTAAATAAAGATAAAGACAGAAATCAATTTTAAGGACTAAACTCACAGTAAACCTAAAGGCTATTCCAACTTGTGGCTGTCTTAAATCAGTACTCAAAATAAAAATCCCCATATGTGACAGACAATACATTTTATTCACCCTTTTTCCCTGTTTTAGAGATTATGTAACTTAGTTTATTTAAATGCTTTTTATTTGTTTATATAACATATGTTTCCTCTTGATGCATTATGTTTTATGTAAAGGAATTTGAATTACCTTGTCAAAAGTGGCTATACAAATAACCTTGCTTTGCATAAACTATAAGTAAACAGCAGAAGGCCTTTGCTTGTTCACTCACTGACGTTTAGGTTTTAACCCTTTGTCTTACAGTAATTTTTCTAAATGTGTACATGTTGTGTGTCAGGTGGTGCAAGCAAAATATTAAAATAAATAGTAGGAAAATATATATATTCTTATTTATTGAAATTCTTTGGCAAGTATCCCTTAGAGTGTCTACAGTGCCTATCACATTTTTCTTTTAAATTTATATAATTTCTAGGGGCCTGACATTTAGTATTTAGATCTTTCTCTACACAACACTGGCGTATAAATTTTTTACAAAATTATATTAATACAAAGGTTTAAAAGTGTGTAAAAATAATAAGCGCTGTAGATATCTATGGAGCTTTAAATACATTAATTTTAATCAGGTGACACTCTTTGCAGTTGCACCACCTGACTTACTGGTTGCGCCATCAGAGTTTTCCAACCATTTTCTGCCTGGATGTTTGTATTTCCTTTTGCCTATGCAAGCAATAGTGCAGTTTTTTTGTTTGTTTTTTAATAGAATAAAAACTTTTAGAATAAGATGGCATTTTCCTAGTGTTATAAAGGTTGTTCCACCTGACATGGAAAGTATACCAGCCAAACTACAGGCTGAAATTAGCCGTTTGTATCCATATTTAAGAGAGAGCTACAAACCTTTTCAGCCGGCCATAAAGACTAGCTGGGGTCCTCTGCATGATGCAATATCTTTTTCACTGTTATTCTTCATCTTACTATTTTTACTCTTCTTATTCTTATTATTATAGAACTTTATTTATATAGCACATTTAAAGGTAGTGCTAACAAATTGCTTTAACAGACAACTTAAGAGTTTTAAAATTATTGGTAGTGATAATTTTTGACTCATTTTAACGATTTCAAAAATAAAATCATGTCTTTGTATTTTATTCTGAATTTATTATTCATCATTTAAACACCATTTTTAATTGCTTTCTTAGTCTGTTCATTCAGACGGACAACTGTGCCATCTGAAATTCGTGGGTTTTAGATACCAAAACGTAAAAGAATATAAATGCACTGAAAAATGTATTCAAACTGAAAATGTTTAACTGAATAAACTCCTACATGACATGAATTGATCAAATTATTTTAAAGGAAATTATGCGCTCGGACACAAATATATGCATGTCATGTCAGTGACTATTTGCTAATGTGTATTTTTTGTGGGGAAGCATTTCCACACACTCTGCATATGCATGCTACATTATGACCCCCCCCCAAAATCCATCTCTGTCTGTTTCCCTCCCCACTTCAAACTCTTTCATCTCTCTTTAACAAAGCACCAATTCACTGTCCTGCCAATCAAAGCCTACATTCATGGAGCCAATTATCAATGACACGATTCATCTGGCTGGCTCCCTGTTCCTCTCATCAGCCCTCTTCCTTTTTTATCCTCTTAGTTTGGAAGGGACACTAAAAACTGCATTGCCATACAATGCCACACACAAAGTCCAGGGCCTTAAAAAAGTTTCCAATCTTTGTTTTTCCTCTCCTGTAATCTCATGTGATACCTGCTAATAAAGTCTGATTATCTTACCATGAAAAATTAAGGAACCGAGGAATGTGTTTCATTTCACTTTGAAATTTCACACAACAAAAAGATGATATAGCATCACAAAATATTGCACACACAAACACACCCTGTCATTACAACAAAATATTGCACGACCTTTGACAGCCACCCAGTTCCAAGCAGACACAGCAACAACAATATGATCCTCTGCACAGTCTTTACGACAGTCAATTCTTGTAGTTAAACCTTGCCAGAGTATGCCAAGTTGCTAAGGAAGTCAAACCTTGTGCATCGTTCATTCCCTCCTCTTTACAACACCCTCTCACCAAAACTGAATAAAAGTAGTCACATGCATAAAATGGCCTTATTTACGAAGGCCCAGGAGCTTAATGACCTAGCATGAGGATTTATTAAATAAAGTGGCCTACAACAAGAACAAAGGAGTCCTATTTCACCTTGAACTTTGATATTTTCCAAAAGAAAAGGAAAACAGTCTCAAAACGATCATTACTAAAGTCAACACGGTGGTTTGTCTATTAACAAGTAACTCTGAAATTTATCCTTGCCTTTCTATTCATCACGTGCAGGGGTCTAAAAATGTGATGATACTAAACAAATGCTCTCATTAATACTGATTCTAGAGAAGAGGAATGACATAATGTGGTATTGTCTTCATTAAGATTTGAACACTGTACTGACTGTACTGACTAAAATATCTGCACTTCCAGTCTGAAAACTGAAAACTAGAACAAAATCTAAATCTCTGATCTAAAACTAAATAATAAGGTATAATTTTACAACCGTACTTACGCAGAGGCACACCTAATGGAAGGTTACCAGATAATTTTTATGACATCAACTGTGTAGAAAACTGTGTAGTGTGTTTGTACAAGTCAGGCCCCTATACACCAGCTGCCAACTTCTGCATGTTCCAGGTACATGTTCAAACATTATCTGTCTGCATCATATACCTATCAGTGTAATGTAAAGTAATGTGAATGCACTCTGGGTCAGTATTTTGTTCCTGGAGTTAATATTACCAAAACAAAAACAAGTTTTATCATGTGATAAAATTTATACATCCTCAAGCCACTCAATTTGGGGCTCAAAATAAAGAAAATCTATAAAAATGTGGGTCAATGTGATAAATGAATCACAAACTTTTTAAATATACCTGTTAAGGATTAAAAGGTTGATGATTGAATTTTAAAGCAATGTGAAACTAGCCCCAATTTTTCCCTCTTCTATCACTCTAAATTTCCTGCCTTTTATTTTTAGCATTTATGACTCAGGACAGTGGGTAATTACTATGGGACTGTGTAAATGATTATAAAGAGATTAGCTTTCAGTCACATCTCTCTCTTTTACTGGGTAAGCACAAACTTTTTAGAGAACTCTGAAAGGCCTCTGAACTGCATTTTTTATAAATGCAATTCTGCAGCTAAAAGTGAAGTAACACCTGCCAAATAACAGGGCCATATATTGTCTAGGTCTTTGTGTCACACTCATAAACATGCAAAGTGCTTTTATCTGAGCAACATTCAGGATAAATTACTTATCTTTTGCAATGTGGCCAAATAAAATAAAATGCAAAGCTATTTCCACCATTAAACCATAAAGCCACCATCATCAGGTGCTAAGCTTTCCTGTGGCAAGAAAAAGTTTCAGGATTCACTGCCCAATTCTGTTTGATCAACCAGATAACCTCAAATAAAACCCTGAAACAAATGTAATGTGGAGATGGACTTCGACCTCATGAGGCTGCCTGCCTCCTAGGAACAGTGCGCTGCTTTTATTTTACAACGTTCCATAGTAGTTGTATAGTTGATTATAGGTTTCCACATAAAACAAAATACACAGTCAAAAAAATCCTGACATTCAGAGACCCCCTAAGTGCCACTTGGAAGACTGTTAGTAATTTTAGGCTTTAGAAAGTTCTGTTCAAATCTTTTATGTTGATAAAGTAGATTATTTACCTCCATATGATACGTTGGGGTAGCCTGGCAAGGGCTCCTGCCAGTTTGTGAGCAATGTCGCTGGAAAGGTACTTTACGCCAGCTCCAAACGATACAACTACAAAGCCATGCTCTGCTGTGTCTTTCACCCATTCCTCAAAATCCTGTGAGAATATGAGAAAAAAAGACATAGGAGGAATAAAGTACATTTTATAGAGTCTGTATTGATGCCTGTGAAACTGAATGTGTAATATTACTATGAAATAACCACAATGTTTGTATCTTAGCTGTATTTCGTCTTCACGGTCTTGCTTATTTTTTTTTTACATGTATACAATCATTTGAAATCGCTACATTGTACATAATACAATTTGACTTTGGATATTTTAGAGCATTAAAGACAAACAGTGACATCAATAAAACACGACTGACACATAAACTTTGAACACCATTATGTCATCTGTTCTGCTTTACAGTCACACCTACATGATGATAACATTTATTGCACTGGTTGAGCAGAGCTTATTTCACACACACAATTTACAGGTTTACAGATAAATGTAGGATGATGTCATAAAACTTCATGAATGCTACCACATAACTTTAACATGAGAACACAGTACACTAAACACTTTTTAATAATGTTAGAATAACCAGTAATGTTTGAAAGCAGATAAGCAGAGAGGCTCTAAAAACCAATAACATACTAATATAGCAAGTACAGCTCTAGTGATCATATTCCAGCTTGTACACACTGTAGACATATCTGTTTAAATTCAAATTAAATTGAATTTAAACCCTGTAATTTTCATACAATTACAATATATATATATATATTCATTAAAGAACAACGGTAACAGTCCACAAACTTAATCATTTAGTATCAGTTTCGTACTAGTCTCATATCTCTGCGTCTACTGTTTTGACACAGTAAGATGTCCTTTCAATCAGCTCAGCTGACACGGATATCTACAATAGTTTTTTTTGTTCCTTGATCTTCAGTATACAAGACATTAATGTGTATGTTTTAGAAAATGTACTAAAAATCAGTATAAACAGGCACCACCAAATTCTGTTCTACAGTCATTGCTGATTACCAATAACTAACAACAGAACAGCCGTCCATTACATACAAAATTGACACTAAATAACATTCAAAATATCCACTGCAACACATTCTTGCCTATTCATATAGCATAAGAATAGAGGGTCAGTATACCTCAGGCCCCAGTCACACATGGACTAAGATCAGTCAGCGACCCCCTGGCAATCACCCGTTGCTAGGGAAAAATATGTATTCCCCGACCAGTTGGCGAGGTTTTTGGCAATTGCTGTGAAATCAATTTCTAAAGCCCCAGTCACACAGGCCTAAAGACCCGTCAGTACCACCTGGCAACCACAGGTCGCTTGCCACTATAAGTACAATGAAGAAAAGAAGAATTTCTTGTTGCTCTAAGAAAACTCAGCAGAGGCACGTTTCTCAGGAAACAATGTCGCAGGTAGCTTGGGTAATAAACAAACCACTTTTCCATTTGAACTATTTTTCCTGGAGGAAATTCTGTTGCCTACAGTTGGCCATGTGGGAGAGTGAAATCATGGGCATTCACCAGGTTAACAATACATTTGAGTGTAGTTATTCATAATGGTGGACTGGAGGAGACGTGATGTACCCATGATTGTTTGTTTTTGAGCACTCCTGTATTATTTAAAGTTAAATCGGATATTTCAGAGCTCCAAGTCATAATTACTACTTGGATGTTGAACAGCATTTGCAAGTTTGAAACTGGCAAATATAGTATTATCTCTATGAGATATATACGCAGGTTAAATTATTACCTTTTATGGCATCGTTTTCTTAAGTAGGGTCTTTTTACACAAAAAAAGATCTTGCGAGTACTGTTAATATGTTGAACTGAAGGTCCTAATTATCCTAATTAGGGCCTATCCACTATCCTAAATGCTGTCTTATTCAGTGGTCTATCAATATCAATTTAGTGGGAGATTAAAAATGTCAGCACTACAATTACAAATGCTAGAACTCATGAGTTCCTACAAACTGCATTGAGCAAATGAAAACTAAAAATGCCCATGTAAATCCAATGGTATCCTTCTACAGGACCCTCTTCCTGGAAGAAAGAAGGACTTATCCCTGTTTATGAGCAAACCTGCATCTTAGACTGCTCTGAAATGCAGGAGCATGGAGCTGTTTTTTAGTAATACAGCCTGCCATTACTGGAGCCCAAATGCTTTTCAATAAGCACTTGAAAGAGGAAATCATAACAAACAGCTAGGTTTGGCAGTTTTGAAGATCATGGGTAATTTGAGTTTGGGTTTCTTAGCGTTGCATTATTGGGCCAATATATATTGGCTGTTGGCAGTTGCTCTTTTGGTGCAATTTTGTGCGCAATTTTTGTCATATTATTTTGCTAACCTAGTGGTCTCATAATTTGAGAATTTTCACTTGGAAATAGCAAGGTGTTGTCTCCTTCTTTTATGTTGTGTTGAGCTATAGTTGAGTGCTGTACACAGACATTGATGTAGATTCTCGTCAATATGACTGTAGTGCAAGAAGACCTGGCATGTTTCTTAGCCAACATGCTGTCCCCGGGCCCATGAAAAGTTTCTATATGCATTTACACACATCTCTATATATCTGCACTTACAGGTTGCTGAACTGACAGTGGCCAGTTGGATGTTTTTAACAAACAACCTAACCCTGGGGTATGTCCAGATGTGTATTCAGGAAGTCAATAATTTGTTCTATAGTTATAATACGCATTTGTGAATGTTAAGTGTGGCTGCATTGGCCAACAGTGCTTGAGGACTGATCAGGGAGCAGCCATGTTGGAGAGACCGGATTGCAGGACAAGCAGTGAGAGGGAGGCTAATGGTCCAGCTGCAGAAGCTAAGGCCGGCCCTGGCACAGAGCAGCTTCAGGGGCACACTGGGCTCTATGTCCCAGCAGCACACCCCTTACTGTCCCTACAACGCAGCCTTAGTGACCCCATAAAAGAGTCTCAGTGTCCCCAGAGTTCAGCCCAGAACAATGACCTCGTTCTCCCTGCACTTCCATTATAACCCTCCACACAACACTGCACAATGCTCCCTATTGGCTGGAGTGGCATTCCTAAAACCCTCCGCAGCAGATACCGACAGCCCGCGCTCACAGTGTCCAAACACTGGACTAACCCCCGTCACTACCCGCCTCTACTCTCCATGAGTCCCTTCCCCCTTTGCTCAAAATCTACCCTGTCCATTCAACCCAAACCCATCCTCACCCCAGCCTTTTCTAGAAAGGATCGCTTTGTAGCATAATGTGATTAGAAAATATAGCAAGTGATACAAAAAGACAATGGAGACAAGCTAGTGCGGATAGTGACAAAAAGTACTGAAAGTCAAACTGTGAAGAATAAAGAGGAAATAATATCAAGAGATGTGAGTGCAAAGAAATAACTAGAGGTGCGTGAATTTACTGATAATGAAATTCAAGATACATGTTGCAGCCAAGCCTTTAAGAGTGTCCCAAGTGTTGGTTAGAAACAACTGGTTGATTACTCTGCAACTGTTTTGATCAAATAATTATTTTCATTTTTAGGAAAGAAAAAAGCCAAAATTATGCCGGTTCCAGCTTCTCGTGTGACAATTTCATGCTTTTCATGCACAATAGTGAACTGAATATAACTCACCATCAACTGTGGGAAATTTGGGCATTTGTCATCATTTTCTGGCTAATGGGATTGAGAATCTAATATACAGTTTAATTGATTAAGACCACTTCTGGAAAAGGGCTGAATCTTTGATCATCTGTGAATAATTCACTGTGAAAAGAAAAACAGTGTGCAGAAACGGAATATGTTTAGGCAAAAGAATGAAACAAAATCAGGAGTACGTTCTTTCTGATGCCTTCATATTAACTCTATTAATTCTTTAGGGTTCACAAACACAAACCACACCCATACTGAAAAGACAAAGCCCAAAATATTAATGTGTATAAGAGGATTGTTTGAATCTATTGTGAGAGAAAAAAACAAAAAAACAAAAAACGTCCAAATGTTTGCCGTATGTATGAATACAAAAGAATAAACGTTACCAAGTAAGTAAAATGCCTGGGGAATAATAAGGCTTCACATCCCACCCAATGAAACCACATATTTGCATAATGGCCCAACTCTGTTCCCATGAGCTAGCCATTGTACTGCAGTGCTTCTGTCACCACTGCATAAGGGCACTCATTTTGTTTTCAGGCTCCTATAGAGGCCTATATGAGCACTAAATTTAGACCCATTCACAAAATGTAGATTTTACTGTGTGGATCTAAAAGTTAATAAGCTCATCTCAAACACAAGTAAATTGAGCTAGCGTTAGGATTGAGCATAATGGAAGTACGTACAGTACACATAAAGGTGTGAGATGGCACACCTGAAAATCTGAAAGCTATCAGAGATTTTGCATATTTAACATTTGCAGGTCTATTAGGCCATTGTCAGCAGTGTTTCATATCATGGATAAGGACTGATTTAAGACTACAGTCACTTCTGTATCAGTGTAATAAAGTACCTTGTTCTGTGAGCTATTTAATTTGCTAAATTAGCCAAAAAGAGACTGCATAAGTTCTCTTGGACACAATAAAATACAACTACAAGAAAAAAAATATTTTTTTCTAGCTTTGCTTCATACTGTCCCATCTTGGTACTGACCTGTGGCAGTGGGTTGGGGGGCTTGGTGAGGATGCCACCTATGTACACCACATGTGGAAGGGTGGGCCTGGGGAATTCCAGTGCCATGTCAGTGCATAGCATCCACAGCCGGCTTCCCTGCACCAAGTCAGCCATGGCAACTTGAGGCTTTACTCCGTGTTTCTTCATAATCCGGTCATACTTGGGCAACGCAATGTAGTGGACTCCAAAGCGCTGCACCAGGTAAACAGCTGTGTTTGTGATCCTCTGCATCAAGGACATGCGGTCGGTCAGCAGCGAGTTGAATTCAGGTACATATGATAACGGGGCCGGGGCTCCAACCTCTGCAGGGTACCACAGGCCTGTGCTGAACACAGCATATTGCACACCCAGGATATGAGCAATCACAAAACCACACATTTCATTAGGGTCCACTAGCAGCAGGTCAAACTTGGCCTCTTTCAAGCGATTCATTACTTCAGTACTGCCAACAACAGCATCACAGTTCTGAGAGTAGTGGTCAAGAATGTCAAATAGTTCAAGAAATGTCAGGCGGCCTGAGAAGATGTTGGTGACTTTGGATTGGAGAAAATTGTCAGCTGTGGTGCTGTTAAAGATCCCTGGATAGCGCTGTAAATGGTAGTGAGGAGAGGGCGGGACCTCACGACCCTCTGAAACTAGAAAATGGGTCTCATGGCCCTCCTTGTGTAGAGCTGTTGCCAGCGTCTTGAAGATGTAGAGGTGCGATTCAAACATGATGGGTGGGACCACAATCACTTTACCGGCTCTCGTTGCACTGGGACTCCAGGTGAGGAGGCCCAGGAAGAGTAGGAGGGATGAGGGTAGTAGCATGGCTGAAATAAATTTTTAAAAAGAGCAGTATTAGAATTACAGAAATTACAAAATTACATCACAAAATAAGACACAGTACAGACATCCCAATGCAATGTCACAAAACAGATATGTTGATCCAAAGGCACAAAAACATGTTTGATACATTTCTTGAACCAGTTAAAAATCTAGGTATATTGATTTATTTGTCTGAATGGGTACACTTTGCACCTTTAGAGATGAGCCTGATATAAAATTATTGGTCAGAAAGAAGCCTGATCGACACCAGGAGAAGAAACGGCTTATTAGATGTGTCTACTTTGCAGCTTTAAACCTGTATCTGTATCAATGGAGCATGATTCAGAGAGGCAGCAGTCTCACACAGCTGAAAATCTCATTTCCTGCCCACTGAACTTCAAGCCTGGACATTAATTCAGTTGTGTCACTTCAATTTACTTTCAGTTTCTTCATACATACTAATCAATATTAAGAAAATACAAGGTCTTAGCATTTGTGTGGTTACATTTTTTTAGCCTCAATACTTTACATTTCCTTATCAACCTCTTCTTTCTTCTGATGTATTTCGATTCCACTGCTTCATCCCTAATCACCACAACCATCACCAACATGGTGTGGGTAGCACCAACGTCATTCTGAACCTCTGGCCGCTCTATTCACAAACACAAACACAAAGAACTATTATCAAGCCACCATTTCATAGCCTGTGCCCTATATGCCTACACTCATTCTCTCTCTCTGATTAATGATCAACACTGGAAGCCTCTTTATGGAGAGTCATCCATTACCCAGGTTATTCTATCCACAGTGACTAACCCATACTCTCCTTCCATATGGTGTTACACTTTTAGGAATGTGCTGAAATTCAAGGGAAATGTGTAAATTACCCTACATGACCATCAATGCTATTCAAATGCCTGCAGGCAAAGGTAGAAAACTGTGTCAGACTGGGAATTTTTCACAGGTGTGTCATTTAATATGCACAGTCCTGAATGAGAGGGAGTAAGTTGTTATGTTGTCCTGTCATCACCACAACTCTTGCATTATGTTTTGTCATTACACGAGTAATATCTCCTGATTGTACTCCCACTGCACTTAAATCTGCTGTAAGGAAGGGCATAGCCCTTGCTGTGTCTGCTTGCCTTATACCACCTAGTCAGTATATGAAAAGCACTAGGCACGTGTTTAACCACAATATGAAGTTTCTCTCTGCAAGGCCAGGTATGAAGAGGACTAAAGGTTGCTACCATTTTGTATTAAAATATACTCAGCATGTCGTTACAGACACTTCTCAACCCAGACTGTTGGTGGTAACTATAGAAACCAACCAATGTCTACTGAGGACTGAGATGCGTCATGACTTAGGTTACCAACAATGGAGTCTGGTTACCCTGTGTGCAGGGACAGCTGAGGAAATGAGCTGGATTAAGAGAATTAAAGCATTCGATATTATGGGATGATATGGTGAAGACAAAGTGAGATTGTGAAGGTTAAAACTGTCTAGGAATTTATGTCAATATTAACCAAAACTTGTGAAGAAATCTGTTATAGTTTGTAATGTAGTAGTCAGCAGGTGAGAGCTGGGAGATAAATATTTTTTTAACTAGTTAAACAACAACAAAATTAATAAATGTATTTTAAGATCCTGCTGTAATGTATAACTGTGTACGTTTTTGGCCTGTCTTACATCCATAGTTCAAACTTCAGCAACTGCATATTATGTTGTCAGTGCCACATTTTAAAGTGTGGTACACACTCAAAGAGACATTCACAGTTTACTGTGCACAATAACTTCTCTGCTAAAATAAGTTTTAATTTTTTATTAAGAGCAAAATAACACAACAGTAACCGAAAAACTAACTATTTAGTAGTTTTTATGCAAAAAAAACCCCTGAACTTTAGCTTTAACAAACACAATGTAAATAATGTGATTATCTTAAAATTATTCTTCTTTTCTAGTTTTCTGTTATGTATTCTTTTCTACACACATATATATATATATATATATATATTTTCTTGTGTGTTACTAAAAGTCAACCCAAGTACAGCTTTGGCAGGAAGCACTTTTATCCAATCAGTGTCACAACATGGTAATTATACAGTGATTAACACTCTCTACTCTAGGCTAACATTTTCCGGATGTAGCGCAGCAGGAGGAGCCCCCTTGCTGTTTCCACAGTAGGGGTTCATTAGTTCAATTCACTCTGGTGAGAGCAGAGATGTGACGTCCAAGAACTGATATTAAGTCAAACACAAGTCAGCCTTTAGCTATTTATTTTGCCTCATATCTCTCAAGTGGAACAAGATAAACTGCTCGTAGGTTTGTTTGCTGCAAAAGAACCCAACTGAGGGCCTTGAAGGGCAAGACAGGCTAGCCTGGGGTAATAACACTTGAATTTTTGAAAATCAAAGAAAAACACTCTAAAAAGATGAAATGGGCTTGGACACCCAGATCATGGTAGCTTTGAAGTCATATCGCACAGCTTGCTGGTGACTACAGGCTGAAGACAGATTAGTAACCTGCTCAGAGGTGTAAAGTGTGATGAAATCACTTCTTTTTTTTTTTTTTTTTTTTTAATATATTTTTGGCTTGTTAAAGTTTCCAGGCATCCATGTCATTATCTCTCTGAAAACAATAATCTCCTTCTTTGCAAAGATCTCTAAATTTATGAAGATTAAAAATTATTATAATTAGATTCACTAAATCCTGTAAACGGACTCATTTTTCCACCCTTCTCCATCGCCCTGTGAAAACCCAACTGTTAGAATTAAAGAGCTGCCTCCTGAATTAATTCTTGACCTTTGGCTCTGACGGGAGATAACATCTGCCCTTCTACAAGAAAGAAAGTCTAATTTTACAGCCATTTTGTTGAAAATTACATTGGTAAGGGTGTAATACAGGGCCATTTTGATGAACAAGAGAACAGTGAGAATTAGAATGAGTGCAGTGAAGAGAGCAAAGAGGACAATAGACTCTCATATAATTTGCTGAGACTTAATTGCTGCATTATAAATTGAACTTCTTTTTGGCTCTTATACCAGGGCTGGTTACATACGATAAATGTTATATGTGTTATAATTTAAGGTTATCCTATTAAAATATTCTCCTTATATAAGAGTTTTTGCGCCTTAAATGTAAATGTTCAGAAATGGTGCGATAGTGAGATGAGTGTCTTAACACCCCGCTTTTTAGCAAGTATGCTAAGAGACAGTTAGAAATCCCCATGCTTAACTTTTAAGACTCCGAGATTACTGTTAGTCAAGTTCTTATCTATATTTATTTTGTTGAGCGATACAGCTTGAGGGCTGGAGTATCAAGGGATGCTCAACACACCCAATCCATCCTGCGTTACACTTCCCAGTTGCGATGCCATAAATGGCGGTATTATCACAGTGGGGAAAATTAATATAAACCAAGGATGCACATGCATGGTCACAATGTTCTCCAGGCTGGACTCCCTTAGCCTGCAGTGGATAATTAGCATCTCTCACACGTGCTTAGGCTTGATTAAAACTCAGTTTACAGTGAGCGGTGCTGTGAGGTCGCCATCTGTCACCTGCCGAGGCCACCATGAGATGTGCTCTAGTCTGAGGGAGTGAGAAAGACTCTGTGTGTGTGTGTTTGTGTGTGTGTGTGTTTGTGTGTGTGTGTGTGGGTTTGTTTCATAAAGGAGAGAAAAAGATGAGGCATAGAAAGAGAAATGGCAGAGACAGGTGAGGCATGAAACAGCAGGAAGCATTCTATTAAATAAGTAGCGCTGCTCAGTCCCTATGGCCTGTATATTAGACCCAAATCACATATTTTCTGTGGGCATAAAATGCGTCTGACTGCACTTTTGAGATTTGTATTATTTACGTGAACTGTATAACCTTGTGACTGCAGTTTTAGGAATGCTCATGTTTATACATGGAATTCAGATGGGAAGTCTGAGAGCTCTAAGGCTCATAAAACCCACAGTGTGTGAAAGCCACTGTATTTTTTCCCAAAATGCATGTGCATTAGTCAAATAAGATTTTATACCCCCCCCCCCCCAAAAAAAAAAAAATTTTTTTTTACT
>VUQI01006002.1:6983-19160 GCA_015106735.1 Paratilapia polleni
TTTTTTTTTGTTTTTTTTGTTTGTGTTTTTTTTTTTGTTTTTTTTTTTTTTTTTTTTTTGTATGTGATGCCTGAATTACAGGTGATCAGTTCAATTAAATTTTATTTATATAGCACCAATTCACAACAACTGTCGCCTCAAGGCGCTTAATATTATAGGCTAGAGACCCAACAATCTGATGACCACCTGTGAGCAAGCACTTGGCGACAGTGGGAAGGAAAAACAGGAAGAAACCTCCTGCAGAACCAGGCTCAGGGAGGGGCAGCCATCTGCTGCGACCAGTTGGGGGTGAGGGGAAACAGAAGAGAGCAGAGGGAGACAGGACAAAAGACACATAATGGCAGAGAGAGGCAGAGTTTAGTAATTACTAATGATTAAATGCATTAGTGGTGTATAAACACATGTAGAGTGAAGAGAGGTGAGTGAGAAAGAAATGCTCAGTGCATCATGGGAGGCCTCCAGCAGTCTGAGCCTATAGCAGCATAACTAAGGGATGGTTCAGGGTTGCCTGATCCCGCCCTAACTATAGATTTTGTCAAAAAGGAAAGTTTTAAGCCTAAGGTAGAGAGGGTGTCTGTCTCCCGAATCCAAACTGGGAGCTGGTTCCAGTTTGGATAGAAGAGGGGTCTGAAAGCTGAAGGCTCTGCCTCCCATTCTACTTTTAAATACCCTAGGAACCACAAGTAATCTGAAAGTGAAGTGCTCTATTGGGATAGTATGGTACTATGAGGTCTTTAAGATATGAAGGGGCCTGATTATTCAATACCTTGTATGTGAGGAGAAGGATTTTAAATTCAGTTCTAGATTTAACAGGTAGCCAATGAAGAGAAGCTAATATGGGAGAAATATGGTCTCTCTTTTGAGTCCTTGTCAGTCCCTGTCAGACAGCTGCGGGCTGTAGTACCTGTGTTTTTTTTGTTTTTTTTTTAATACTGTGTAATAATTTGATCTTTTTGTGTGTTGTATGGTAAAGGAAGCCCAGACATACGCTGAAGACACTGGTTTGCTTTTTATGGAGACCTCTGCAAAGACCGCCATGAACGTCAATGAGCTCTTTCTGGCCATTGGTGAGAGTCGTTTTCATTTTACATATGAATAATAATTCGATTTTTTTCAGAAAAGACTGAGATAATAGAAGTCAGTAATCCTGCCTCATGGGCTATATGCTTGGTCACAGTTGTTTTTTGAGAGAAGTCTAAATACTTCACCTCTTCTCTTTAACATAGCAAAAAAGATGCCAAAAACAGACACCCAAAACCCAACACATGCAGCACGACATCGGGGAGTCAACCTCCAGGACCCAGACGCCCATTCTACCCGAGCCTGCTGTGGAGGGAACTAGACCTCCTCAACCCCACACCACCTGTATTCCACCATTCACACCACCACAGCCCTACAATCATCTCGTCTCTTTCAACCAACTTACAGGGGGTGAGCCTTTATCCTGCATTCATCCTCCTCTTCAAGCAAAGAGAGTAAGAGGAGAGGAAAAAAAACAAGCAGAGATGGAGGACAGAGGCACAACGTTTCACACGTGTGTCTGTTGACCAACAACTCTGATTCTGCATTGGGAAAGAAGAGATAGAGAGAAGACTGAGATTGAGAGGATGAAAATAAAGAATGTGGAAGACAGTGGCAAGTGTGTTGTAGTATTTAGCACTAATTGTGAAATTTCTTTAGTGTTCACTCTGCCTTGCATCTTTTTCAATCACAGGTCTGATTGCGTAAAAAGGCACAAACTGAGCAGCACATGTTGCTGAGTGGCTGGAAAGTAGAAACAAAAAACAAAAAACAAAGGCCAAGACATTGAGGAAGCCAAACAGTTAGGTTGAGGCTGCTGTCGTCTTCTCCTTTTTTGTAGAGCTTGCGCCTGCTTGCTTTACGCCTCCAAACCCTGAATCAATCATATCCTGCTGTGAATAATGCCACAAATTGAACCCCTGGAATGACTTGTAAACCCCTCTCTTTCCTGCCTGACCTTCCCGTGGCACAGTTTGTCCAACACAAGTCAATTTGTACCTATTTATTGTTCTATGTTTCGACTTCTCTTGGCTGCAGGCTGTCATGCTCCAGCATCTCTGATTCCCCCTCATTTAGTCGAGATAGAAACCCAGAAAGTCAGTATGTGAAGTAAACATTTCAACTTCTGCCAAGTTCTGAATTAGTGAGACTCTTTGTCTTTGCAAGAATGGGAATTTTGGCCCAATGACTTATTTATTGAAAGGTTGATCTTTCAATAAATAAGTCATTTATTGAAAGGTCAATAAATTAGTATTAGTGTGAATAAGCTTGCTGTAGCTCTTTACAGTAATAAAATAGATGGAAATGGAGTGTATAACTATGACACTCTATGTATGAGAAGGAAAATAAGAATACGTCCTTCAAACCCAAAGAGTTACTAACTCCTTAACAAATCAATTACTCTGATTGGAATTTGTATTTCCCAGCCCAGATGTCCCCAAATGTGGAGAAACTCCTGAAATTCCCATCGCCTTCCCTGTTTGGTTTGAAAGATGAAAGATGAGGCTTGTAATAAACCTCCTTGCTCTGTTGGAGTATATCTGGCCATGTTGTGTTAGTGTCCCTCATCTGTCCCTTGTCCTAAGGCTAAGATGTTGGTGAATATGATCTTAAATGGTTTTACTGTTTCTTTTACCTTAATAAGAATGAGTTGTGTGCTCAGTGGCTGTCAAAGGTTGGGCTGAAGAAAATGAGGAAAGAATAGATAAAAACGCATACAAAAAAAAAACAAAAAAAAAAACAGAAGTGCCTACTCCCCATTTCTTTCCGTCAATCATGTTTGGGGCTTTCTTTGAGTGTGTGCTTCGTAGACAAAGCGCAGGACTACTCCCCTGACATTGGCTTGCACCATAAACCAAAAACCTGGCACCCTGTCATTAGGCTATACTGTACTGGCTCTTTGTATGGACGTAAAGAGATCTTGTCGAATACACTGTATGTTAAATATTGTCTTAATTTCACTGAGAGTGTGTGTTGATTTTTAGCAGAGCACACTTGTGAACCTGGAATGGATCGTTTAAAGGACTCTAATCAATGTTATAAATCAGTGGGATTTAAACAAATATTGGTGTCCAGAGAAATCTTTTCTTCTGCTTTATTTTCAGATTTACATCCAAGCGTTTTGATGAAAAATATTGAGGACTCATTAAAACAATTTTCAAATAGTATACAAATGGAAGGTTAAAAAAAAAAAATGACATGCTCTTCCTCTCAACACTAACAGCTCATTACATACAAGAAACTGCATTCACTGTCATTGTTCAGTGTTTTTACGTAGGTTCAGTGTTCTGTACGACTAAGATGACACAGGTCATTAAAACAAGACTCGCTTTTCCCCATCAGCGCCTACGGTATGTAAGTGTTCAATAAAGCTGTGAAGTCATTATTGCGTTTTAAAAAGGCTGTTCTCATCTTTTTGGCCTCTTTAATCATTGCTACTATCTTGAAATTACAGTGTCAGGGGAAAAAAAAACAACAACCTGTTTTCTAAAAAATTCTTGGTTTGATTAAAATACATAAAAATCATATTTAAACAAAGAAACATTTTGGTTGGTATAATTTCTGTGGAAACAATCAAGAAACTAATGCTCTTTGCTTGTGTACAGTCTGGTTTTAGGGCATTTTAATAAAGCCATGCCTCTGCTTTGAACAGCCCATGTGAGTAGCTGCAAGTACATAAATTAACGTCTAATGAATATAAACTAATGGAGAACTGTACACTTTCCGACTAACCCTCACACTCATCATCCTCCACTGCTGTATAGATCACCTGGTTTCTGCGTTTGATTCTCGGAGTTGGGCCTTTGCTGCTGGCGTCCCCAGTCTCATTGCTGGTTCTTTTTAGAATGCGCGCAGCTGTGCCGTCCTCATCATCGCCGCCACCCTGTCCTTCCCTTTCTGCTCCAGACTGAGCATGAGCTGTTGCAGGGGTAGAGTGGGAGGGAGGCGGCAGGTTCATGAGGTCGGGCAGAGGAGTGGGTGAGGCGCCACATTTGGGCTCAGGCAGAACCATACGGCCAGGTGTGTGGATTTCCCCTGCTTTTACATCAGAGAGCTCATCTCCCTTCACCTCTGCTTTTAACTCCTCCTCCTCCTCTCCCTCCACTTCCTCCCACTCATCTTCTATAGTGATCTCATCTGGATTAAATGAATTTGACAATCCCGAAGTATCGGTTGGATAGTCACTGGGCTCGTCCGCACTCCCTACACTATCTCCATCTTCGTCGTCATCCTCCTCCTCGCCTCCAGTACTGCCCTGAACTCTCCCCAGCTCATCTCTTCCCTGCCCAGCCTGGGCGTAGATGTCCGTGAGGCCCAACTTGGCGCAAAGCTCGGTGGTCTGAGGGTTGGTGTTGTAGCTCGGGGAGGCCTGGGGATGGGGCTTGGTGGGGTCATAGGATGGCACTGTCGGACTGAAGTTGTCTGGAACGGCAAGATCACCGCTGAGATCCTCCACCACCTGCATCATAGCAGCTTCTGAAGCTCTGAAGTCCCACCTGATGGGTGTATGCAATCCATTATAAAAGACGGCATGAACAAAAACTACACGCATAAACAGCTCAGTCATTGTGTTTATGTAAACAGCAAAAGTATCAGAAGGAAATGTCAGCAGCTACATCAGGAATGAAAATTGTTTTACTTTTTTTTTTAAGTTCCCTGAAATGAATTAGCATTTTTCCACTTCTGTTCCCTCGCCCAAAGAAACTGCACTTTTGTTCTCTTGCCTGAAACAAGATGTGCAGTAGGGTATTTAATGTAAGGAAATGCTGCATTCTGAAATGTTGAAGCGATTCTGTGTCCTGAAGCAGGTGTTTGCTAACAAGAGGCTAAATGAGACAACAGAAGTTGTCGAGGAATATTCTACATCATCACACTGAATACAGCAGCTTAGTGGTGGTAACAAACTCTACAACCGTGGTGTAGTTTACTTAGTGCTGGGCTCAGACTACATGATATTTTTGTCTGTTCATAAATCAATAAATTGGCGCTTCATCATTATGCTATACTGTACTGGCTCTTTGTATGGAAGTCGAACACACTCTGTGTTCAGTATTGTGTTAGTTTCACTGAGCGTGTGTGTTGATTTTTAGCAGTGTGAATCTGGAATGATCATTTAAAGGACTCTAAACAATGTTATAAACCAGTGGGATACAAACAAATATTGGTGTCCAGAGAAATCTCTTCTTCTGCTTTTTTTTTTTTTCCAGATTATCGACACATACCATCTTGCATTTTCATGACTCAGACGTGTGACACTACATACTGCTCCCCGCTGAGTCATGCCTACTGGCTTTCACGAAGTGTGTCATTGGGAACGAGGCACTGACTAGCAATTTCCAGGAATCCAGGAAAAGAATGAAAACAGACAACCGAAGCGGTGCGTTTGACACTTCCTCTCTATTCAGTTTCGCAGTTCTAACGAAAAAAAAAAAGAAGACTGTCTGGCTTAGCACTCGGTGCTCCTCATGGTCAACCTCACAGAAGTGTGGGAATGTCATGGAGGAAAAATTGTCACATGCTGCCTTTTCTCTTGGAATGTAAGGAATCACTGATATCCATTATTAAACACTATAAGAGATTAAACGACAGAGCGTCACGCACATCAAAAGACCCCTATGTCATCTGGATCTGGCTATAACTGGGCTGATCTCATGTAGTCTGAACCCAAAGTACAGCTTAATGTTAGCATTTCACTTGCGCTTCAAAAATCATAAAAGGGCCAATAATTTGTGCAGATTATGAACAAAACATGCAAATACCATAAACTCTTTAGGAGTGAACGTATTTCTAAAGAGCTTATTTTCTTTTTTCCTTTGATCAAGGGAACCACGATGATGCTAACATCCAATAAGAAACGTTTTCCCTGAGCTCCAGTGTCTTTCTGGACCTACATTTTCTCTCTTTTTTTTTTTTTAGACTAAACAAATTTCAAGACAGTAAAATATGATGGCATCATTCAAGCCTGTTTTAAGCATAAGACCCCCTCTTATGAGGTGACCTTTCACCTGCTGCATGAAGTTGGCTCTGTGTTCAAGCAGCTAACTTTTTTTCCCCACAAAGTCTTAGTTCTAAGAGTCTGATGTGGCTGGAATTACGCAGGCACAAGGTAGGTCTGCTTTAATGGGCTTTGTGATTTTTATGTCTAAGCATATGTGTACCGTTCGTGCAAGCCATTATTCTCTGGGGGGTTCCAGGGGTGGGGAGTGGTCCTTTGTAGAGTGTTGGTGGCCTTGAGTATAGCAAGCCACTCTGGGTCATATTCCAGACCCTCAGATGAACCTGGTCTCTCTGGAATATCCACAATCTGAAAAACAAGTTTGTATACAACATCTTAGAACTTTTAGCCTACACACTTTAACCCAGACTGTCCTAATATATCAATTAAAAAAAAAACAACAACTTTGTCTTACCTGTAAGAATTCCCTATAGGGCAAACATTTATCCAGAGACAGGAATTTGGTTACACGTGGTGCAGTGTTACCTTTAGGCTAAAGACAAGAGATCACCGAGTTGGTGCTTAGAATGCATGCTTAGATTTAAACCTCATTAGAATCAGTAAAGCTAACTGAAGAAATATGTGTCGCCTCACCGGATGCTGCATAACGGCAGCAAATTTCACATGAAGATGTGCAGAGAACCAGTAACTGGGCTGGAGGTGAGTAAGGAGCTCTTCAGCAGCGGGACTTCCCAGAGTGTTCGATTCTACCTCCTGACGCAGGAACTTCTTCTTTCGCAACAGCTCCTCTGTACTGCCGTAATAGTAGATTCCACGAGGCCAGTCGTGGCTCATGAAAATGTCTATGGGCATCTGGATCTTAGTGGAAATATTAACATTGTAAAATGAACACGGAATATTTAGATAAACAAATGGAAAATCTTTTAGAGTTTTGTGGAAGAACCTGTGAGACTTACCTGTTTTAATTTGAAAACCTCGATATTTCTGATGTGGTACACGCTTCGAAGCGTTTCAGGATTGTACGGAGGGAATTCATGGTGACCTTAAAGAGGAAACGGTCCATGTAAATATGATGATGCATAGTGGGTGTAGCTTCAATAATTTGAAAAGGAAAAAAAAAGCATACCCTTCCTGTAGTCATGTGATTTGAAGATTCCAGATAAGCCACCAATTCTGATCCCTTTGTAGCGAATAACACCAGCGTAACCTGGAGACATGTGATCATACAGATCAAGCCTGTGGAGACTCAGACAGGCTGGTAGACACATTTATAATCTGTCGGTCCCTACCTAGATAATAAATGTTTGGTGCCACCCAGCCTCCATAAGGCAGCTCCTGCAGGTAGTTGGAAGCCTCATGGTTTCCTCCAATGAAGATGGTCAAGACTGGAGCCTTCTTCTCTCCAGAATAGTATCTGCAACACAGACAGTAATGACAAAGTTTTAAATGCTCTCGTGTCACTCATGACTCGCAATTTTTTACAACATAAGAACGCCATCAACAAAGAGCTTACTTGTAAAAGGTCTGCATCGTTCTGTACTTCGCTGGCACTGCCATGCACTTCATGTCTCCCTCGTTTCGCACTGCCTGGAAGTCTCCGCAGCAAAGCAGCAGGTCTACCTTCACCCCTTCCTTCTTCTCCAGATACTGAATTGTCTCATAGATCTTGTCCAGCTCCCCATGGCAGCAGCCTTCTACTGCAATTTTCATGCTGTGCAAACAGGTGAGCTGCCAACACGCCGAGAAAATTCACATTCACACTACAGGGTGTGTTCAGTTCTCACCTAAACACCGTCAGCCTCCGTGCACACAGTGAAGACGAGGTCCACAGCTTCCTAAAGGATGATTTAGAGATCTATAAAGACACACAATGATGCTGTTAGTTTAACTTAAAACAGAATAATCACGACAGGAGAGGAATAATGTGGCTTTGATTCAGTAGTAGAATGATATGGTTTGATTAGCTAGAACTGAAATGATTAGTTGATCATCTTGTAGTAAAATAATTGGCTAAGACTCTGAACAAAGTTTTTTTTTTCCTGATTTCTGTCTAAAAGAGACAAACTGCTACACTTTTTGCATTACAGGCATTTTAATATATATTAATATATATATAAGATACAATATTTACATTTCTGTGGCTCCTGAGTAAACAGAACAAGACATTTCAGAGTTTCAGTTACAGTTTTCTGTTTCTGAGACCACCCCCCCCCCAAAAAAAAACACCAAACAAAGAAAAAACAAAAACATTTTTGCTGCTATAGCTCCCTTGGTTGAGGAGGCGAGCCATAAGTCGAAAGGCTGCAGGGGCCTGGGTTTGATTCTGCCCAGGACCATTGCGGTGCGTCGTTCCCTCTTGCGCTCTCCCTACTTTCCAGTCTACTCTCTACTGTCCAATAAAGGCTATAAAATGCCCCAAAAATATCAGGGGATTTAAAAAACTACTTGTTTCATGTAACAGCCATTTTCAACCCAATTCAGCAGGTTTGGTGATTAAATATTAAGAACACAAACAGATCAGAGTTACAACAGTTTTGTGGGTTTTTTTCTTCTTCTTCCTCTATTTATTTATTTTTTTTAATTCAGTTTAGTTTGTGGGTCTTCTTGTTTCAGATTACTTTTTATTGTTTGAAATGTTGAGGTTTAATTATGATTAGTTTTTTTTTAAATCATTTTGATATGGTTAAGGGCAACATTTAAGAAGTTCAGACAGATATTACAATACAAATACAGCACTCTGAAGAAGGTTCACTCACAGTCATGTAGACGTCTGAATTTCAATAAACATCTGCCCCAATGCCTCCTCATGTTAGGTTGTATTGATTAAAAAGTTAAATAATGAAATTAAAAAAAAAAAAAGACTAAAACTAGAGAAAATTCCTCTTTACTGTTTTTTTTAATTATTTTTATTTTGGTTAGAGCGTTGTACTGGAGCACATGGACCTTACGTACAGTAAGTAGCACGTGATGTTTTTTTATTTTTTAATCTAACAAATGTGGCTGCTGCTACTTTAAAACATTTCTCTACTTCGTATCCTCGCACCCAGTTCAATTCCTACGATTAGCATCAAAACACTACATGCAGTAGCTAGCTAGGCTACATAGTTAACTGAAATAACCCGACATCGTACATAGAGCATATTTGTTATACCAGAGCAAAGTAAGCGAAGAAACTGAGTACTTACAGATATGGATGTATAACCAAAGAGTGTTATTACGTGGTTTATAATCCATAAGGTTGCAAACTTGTTCTAAAAAACATGCTTATGTTTGTGGTAGAAACGGACAGAGTGAATTTTCCCACCTCGCGTCTGCCACTGAGAGCGCATGCGCGGTTCTTCAGCAAACTTTGATCCCAGTAAATAGATTCCATTATAAATGTGTGGAATTATATTTTTATGTTTATTTGTTGAGTGGTAATAAAAACATACATTACATTTTACACTATGTAGTTTTTATATTTATTTCTTAATCTAATCCATAGCTCGCATGAGACAAAATATTGTGTCGAATCTAATTCAAGCAGACCACAACTACGTCACGTTTATAAACAATATTTACTTTACTGACAAATCCACGGTCTGTCAGAGAGCCCGCTAAGTTAGCGGTGTTGGTTTTTGTTGTATATCTGCTGCTAGAGATTACAGTCGAGCCCACGGAAGAATACAGAGGCCTGTTTTTATATTAACGCTAGCAAGGAGTTGCGTGCTTAGGCTGCAGTTACTTTTTAAAGGCCGCTCAAAGCTGCTCTGGGGGGCGGAGTGTCTCCAGAGTGCTGCGCCGATTGGGGCGCTCCATCGGGGGAAGAAAGATGGCGTGCTTATTGGAGGCCCCACTCCGCATCAGTGTGCTGTCTGTGAGTGCCACTGTCATACTTTCAACGAGCAGTGTCAGGTTACAGAATGCAAACGCCAGCTGTGAGTAGTTGATATAGTTTAATTAGCTAGGAGCTGTCACATATAAAGGTTTTTTCTGTTAGCCTGCAAGCTAAGTTAAAGGCTTTGCAACATGTAGCGGTGGTAGCGGTCCGCCTACGTAGCTGTTGTTGAGAACGATTTATATTCTCGGTTTGCCCGGGCGGGCGGGAACATTCGGAACACAACGAAGTAAATACGTGCAAGTTGTTTCCGCCCACCCCGTCGCTGTACTACAAAACAAAAATGAAGCGCGCAAAGTAGCTGTCAGTGTCACTCGGAATGAGTTAGCAGCTAATTGCTAGGGCTGTCACCAGTTTTACAGTAGTGTAAACACGTTTATAGAATGCATCATGCACAGCGGATAATAAGCTGTAGGGATGAAATTTTTATTCCACCCACTCGGTATTATTTGCTTTTACGTTATGCAGCGTCCTAATTGCAATAGCAAACTTAACATTGTCAAGATAGCTAACGTTAGGTTCTCCCAAGTAACATTAGCAACCAGTAGCGTACGGTTAAGCTAGCGAAGCAAACTTGGCTAACTCACTGGTTTCTTTACTCTTGGGGAGTTTTTAGATCTAGCCGTGTCTGCAGCCGAACGTCTAGTAGTTGGTAAGGTACTGGGATTTATTCTAGCAGGTGATACTGACTGCCAGGTGTAACGTGGCTAAAGTTAACGTAAAACGTTTCGCGAAAAAGAGCATAAGAAGCAATAGTGAAACGCCCCCACGGTAGGTATATGCAAAAAGGAGGCTGTGAGGTAGTATATATTACGGTAGCTGATATTTTAGTATCTCATCTTCACCTTTTTGAACATGCGTTGGTCCGTTATTGTGTATTATACTGAATACTGTATAATTGTGGAACTACTGCCGGTCACAGTTGGTTTCTGAATAAATGTATACAGAGGTACACAGGTACAGAATGTGCTGAACACCTTGTGTGCTACGTGTTGGCATCAGAAGCTGGTAGTGTGACTGCGTTGGCAACTGGCGGACGCTGACTTCTCTGGAAAATTCTGGTCAAAGCTGCCAGTGATATAAACAAAGTTTTCTGGTGTCACATGCAGCCATCGGGTGCAGTATAAATCAGCTTTTAAAAGGGTCCTGCCATGGAGGCTGCTGTATGTTTCTCTGTGCATCACTGTCTGCAAGTAAAAAGGTTTTATTTTAGTTTAAAAAAAATCAGCAATTTAAAACTGCATTTGTATTCAGTATTATTTATTGTTTAGTTAATATTTGTTAATATTTGTCCAGTTAGAAAGAAACCAAATTCTGCAGGGTTTACTGTGCTAAACTATGTGCACTGTATTCTCTTCTGTTATGTGTGGAGCACAGTGTTTGTTTGTGTATAAAAAGAAAAAAAACCTGCACACAGTACACTCCCAAATAGCTTCTAGCGTAGTAGCCAAAGTGTGAAGTCGGTGATTTCTAAAGGTAATTTTTTTTTCTTTTGTCCTCATGTAGGAAGTCACTGCCACCAGTCGCCATTATGTTGACAGACTGTTCGACCCCGACCCACAGAAAGTGCTTCAGGGAGTCATGTAAGTCCAGGTCTAGTAAGCAACGATTAATCTACATATGCTATATTGCCAAAAGTATTCACTCACCCATCCAAATCATTGAATTCAGGTGTTCCAGTCACTTCCATGGCCACAGGTGTATAAAATCCAGCACCTAGGCATGCAGACTGCTTCTACAAACATTTGTGAAAGAATGGGTCGCTCTCAGGAGCTCAGTGAATTCCAGTGTGGTACCGTGATAGGATGCCACCTATACAATAAGTCCAGTCGTGAAATTTCCTCGCTACTAAATATTCCACAGTCAATTATTAGTGTTATTATAACAAAGTGGAAGCGATTGGGAACGACAGCAACTCAGCCACGAAGTGGTAGGCCACGTAAAATCACAGAGCGGGGTCAGCGGATGCTGAGGCACATAGTGCGCAGAGGTCGCCAACTTTCTGCAGAGTCAATAGCTACAGACCTCCAAACTTCATGTGGCCTTCAGATTAGCTCAAGAACAGTGCGTAGAGAGCTTCATGGAATGGGTTTCCATGGCCGAGCAGCTGCATCCAAGCCTTATATCACCAAGCACAACGCAAAGTGTCGGATGCAGTGGCGTAAAGCATGCCACCACCGGACTCTAGAGCAGGGGAGACGTGTTCTCTGGAGTGATGGGCGAGTCTGGGTTTGGCGGTTGCCAGGAGAACGGTACTTGTCTGACTGCATTGTGTCAAGTGTAAAGTTTGGTGGAGGGGGGATTATGGTGTGGGGTTGTTTCT
>VUQI01006003.1:3499-19172 GCA_015106735.1 Paratilapia polleni
CTGCAATTTATTCAAATATTGATATTTCTACTTGTCAGGAGAAAGGTGCCTTGAAATTTCCTCTGAGTACTCCTGTCAAAAAAATAGCAGGAAATATGTCAGATAATTCATAAATGGAGTTCAGCGCTGCAAAGTCAGTTGGGAACAGCAAAAAATATATATGCTTGTCAATGAAGAATAGGAGCAATATTACAGAGCCTGCTGCTCATTCTTCCATCATGTCAAGCAAACAGCTTTTGCAGGCCCAAGTGTATGTTTCACAGTCTGTGTGTGTATTTGTGTATATGCATGTATATTTGTATATGTCCTCGTGTATGTACATGTGTATGTATATTTATGCTTGTGAATATGTTTGTGCTGTGGCTATGCTGTGACTCCTACTTAGATGTGTTTGTTATCTTTTTCCATCAAGACACTCCATTTCCCGTCCTGATGCAGCCAATGGGAATATGCCCCCCCCTTTTTTTTGCAGAAGTCCGTAACCGGACGCTGGCCGCCATGTGGTTTGAATTAGGGCCCCTGAAACTGTGAAGGACGCCTCGAATGACGTGAGGCACTTGCAGACCAAATTCCATTCTGCTGAACGGTGGAGAAAAGAACTCTCCGGAATCCTCAGAGATTTTTTGGCTCGGACCCGCCAGCGATTAAAACAGGGCGGAAACCAATAACTCAATGAATCATGGGGCAACGTCCCATGAAATCTTTCACTGCTCTGTCACACCCTCATGCAAACCCAAATCAACTCAAACTCTGCTGATTAGTCTTTTTTCTAAAGTGAAAAAAAAAAAAGAAATTTAGACAAAAGTCTTGTTCTTCTGTTCATTGAACAGAACTTCAACAGTTGGAGTAGAAAAGGTGCTCTCTCTCCCTTGCTTCCCTTTTCCTTTACCTACCTCCATTTTGACAAAGTGTGTGCTCCCTGATGATGCATCGCTTGACCATGTTGTGCCAAGGCAAGGCAGAATAGGACTCCACATATCTCCTGTGGTCATGTGATGCCATAGTTCATAGCAGTTGATGAGATGCAGTTTGGCACAGCTTGGGACCCATCTGGGAGATGCAGATACGCAGACATGAGAAGTATTTTACAGCAATGCATCTGCGCGCTTGAAGAGCTATTTAGCATATGCTGCTATACAAGAGAATTTGCTTTGCTGTTGCCAGCTGCAGATTAGTCCTCATTCCTCAAAAATGCGACAGAACAGCTGATCCATAGTCACAAACAGCATTGAGTATTGTCCAAAAATAAGACATGATAATATTTTACTTAACTATATCAGCACTGTGCTGATTAATAAAATAAATTAAGGAAAAAGCGAAGTCTAGCTCCAGTTTTTCTTGTATCAACAATAACAATGTTAAGCAGTGCAGTAATGCTGCTGCCTGCACTGGCTGTTTTGTTTCTGTTAGCTCTAGCAGAAGTCAAAGCCCATGCTGCTGCTCTAACTCAAGTGGCTGATATGTTAGGCCATCTAGGGCATGGCAGGCGGTTGACAGTCCATGCAGCCTGTCTACCCACAGGACATCTCCACATAGTGTGTCCACAGTGGGGCCAGTGCTGTCATCTGGGCCCACTATGGACCACTGCTCTGCTGACAGTGAGAGGGTAAACGTTTACCACCTCAATCCCCCATTAACTCGGTGAAGGCACTTCGATCCTCTGTGAAAATAATGATATTGATTGGAGCTTGGCTCTACAAACGAAACGGTTGCAACTAAAAGAGGGATGGGCCCTTGCATTAGAATATGGGATTTTCGAGGATAAAAGAGTGTTTGGATCTTGTTATATTTTTTCCTCTCCTCCATCTCCCTCTAGCTTTCCCCCACCTCCTTGTCTCCTCTCTTTCTGCATTTTTATGTGTGTGCATGTAGTGTGAGAGCCTGTGTGTCTCCTAAGATTACCCTCCGCTATCCCCGCAATCAAACAACAAATGACAACATCATTGCTCAGGCCTTTCAAAATACAACACAAAAAGTGTGTTGTAGCTACATTAACTTGCAACAACCCCCTAATAGACCCTTGTGGGTTTTGTATCTCGCCCCCTTCTCTCTCCTCTCTTCTTTCTGCTAGGCTGTCACATATCCACCCCCCTCACAGTGCGAGCCTCCGAGCCCCGGTGGAGATCAGGAGCTCCCTGTCGGAGGTGCTTTGTCACGTAGCCCAGGGAGCGTGGAACTCACCCAGAGCTGTTGAACAAACACAAGCACAGGGGCTGTCAATAGCAGCTCCGCAAACTAATTGCCTGTCAAATGAACCACCCTCGTTAAGCTGCCCTCACACACACACACTCACATATGCACACACTTGCACGCACTGTGACATTCATACGCTCACACACTTGCACACACACCCACACACAAAGCCGATTTGATTCAAAGAGTAGTGATACCTTGTTAGAAGAAAAGACACACGAGTGGCACTTCTCTGTTTGCCGTCTTGTTTCTTCAATCGTTACCAGCGTGTGTAGTGCAGTCACCGTGAGATTGCCTTTTTGTTATTATTAAGGGGAACATAGCATTGTATAGTATAGCTGATGTAATCTGAACACATTCCACGCACCCTACAGTATATCAGCTGGTGTAATATTTCAGTTTTTTAAACCACTCATTAGATGGTAGCAGAGCTCCATACGCCAAATGTTATTGTTTTTGTGTTTGTTTTGCTTTTTTTTTTTCTGTAGTCATTAGGCGGTAGCAGTGGAGTGCCCAGCGCCTTGTCTGGGTGCCTGTAACAGTGCTGTCGGATTGACACAGCTGGGGAGAGCAGCTTGAGGCTGCACGCTCAGGAATACACAGGGGTGTTCAAAGCCCCTCTCTGAATCCTGATCAGAGCGCTGCCCCGGCCAACTGATGGCCTATTAAATATACATGCGCAGAGGTCAGAGCTGGAGGTCCCGGCTTCCTCCCAGCCATGTGCACTTAAGCGGAAGGGCTGGGCAACAATAAAAACCTCCTCTCTCTCCAGCGAGCTCTCCCTTGACACCCTCACCTCCAGTGTGTACGTCAAGTACAGTGCTCACCTAGCGCTATATTACAACTGCCTTTGTGAAAAGGCCAAATGATGCATTTTTTACATGGTTATTATATATTTATATTCAATAACACCAAGGACCACTCTTGTGTCTGTCTGTCTCCCGTTATTTTTCCATTGTCACTGATAAATAGCCTGGCACACTACAAGCATACAGACAGTCTGAAGTGATTCCAGATCTGTGGTCTTTGTAGATTGAGACAAGGAGGTAGAGGGAAGAGCCCCATAATGGCTAGTCATGATTAACATATTCAGAGTGACACTCTCTCTGTGTTCGTTCGTTAAGCCCGGTCTGTCTGACTAATGAAGTGGAGCGGCAGTTTATCAATTAATCCAGCACTGAGCCATTTGTGCTGGGGATATTGCTCATGCTGGGTGTCACAGTGATCCAGTTTGGTGCCCTTTAACCCCTGTGAGTGTCCAACAAGGCAGGACTGTGTGACAATGATAGCAAGACACACAAGTCCACAACTGGAGGTCTTCTAAACAGGATTTGTGCCTGCTGCTTGTCAGCAAAATGCAGGGAAAAGAGTGTGGATTTATTGGGTAATAGGATCATGAAAAAAGATCTCTACAAACTAACAGTGGAGGTTTTCAGCATTCTCAGACTTCGCATAGATCATAGCAAACAACTTAGTGCTGTCTCTATTAAAACAAGCCCTCCCCTGCCATTATCTTTCCCCCCACTGCTCCTTCCACCATTTCACATTGTTTGTGTTCATTAAGACATGGGCGACCTGCCTTATCCACACATCAGACCTAGCTCTCAAGAGTAATTGCGATGGTCTCGCAGAGGATAATGTGGTTTAAACTCAGTATAGCCTGTCTATTAGGAGAGACATGATGGCAACCACAAATAATAAAGAACTATTTATTCCTCTCTCTGTGACGCTAACTAGGTAACATATCAAGCCAGCCCCGCTAAGGGTCTCTCTTACTGTCAGAAATGGCACCCTTCATCCATTCCCAGTGGCCCTCGCCTCGACATCTCTGCTCTTCATTTTCTACATGAGCTTGGTCATAAATGCACACACACCTCATATATATTTGATAGTTAATATTTATCCTCACTAGGGAAGTGCACTTTACATGTGGTAACATACGATTACCTGCAATTCTTATAGCAAAGCAACAAAATCGATATGGATATATAATTCATGACACAGAGGCTATCAGTTTTTATGGCTCTCTATCCAGGCTCATTAAAGTTTTATCGTAATTGACTGCAAGCAAGAGTTTTTAAGGCATGCTTCTCCCTCACTTTCTAACTTTAATAATTAAGTAAAGTTTAATTGGTTGTATTTTGAAGCACCTAGTGGATGATAGGAGTCTCCCAAATTCAGAAACATGAATTATAGAGTGATATGTTATGCATTAACCTGCCAGTTTGTTCATTTGTTAAGGCAGAAAAGTATGGTCCCAACCCCCCAGATCCCATCCAGAAATCGAATAACTGGCTGGGCCCTTCAAAAAATTCCTTTTTATGTCTCTCATTGCTCTGTTAATGTAGTGACATGATGCTGTCACTCAGAATGCTCCCATCAACCACTAGCCCCGAATCGACTCCCCTGATTGGTGGTCAACTTGTTCTCTTGAAGGGAGATTGACAGACGGAAAATTGCACTCTCAGATTTCACCCTTCATTCGCTGCAGTTGTTCTTCCACTCGTCAACTCTCCGCCATGCCTGAGACAGACAGAGGCTTTATCCATTAGCTGCTGGCTTGGCGGGTGGGTGGGCAGATTGAGGCGGGATGGAGGAGGAGATGGGGGTAGGAAGACAATCCTACATTTGAGCACTCTGAGGGAAAATCAATCATGTCATCATAAGTGAGAAGTATGGATGAATTTCATCAGCTGGTTCCTGTCCTGTTCACGCCGCTGGCTTTCTGACTGGCCTGTCCCTCTGATTGGCTTTGTCAATGACCCTTAAATCCGAAAAGGGAGAAGATTTTGAAAACACTTTAATAAGAGAAATCGGACAGCAGTTTCAGGGTTACAATTTCCCACTTTGCCTGCTGCTACACTGTGGGAAACCTCAAGTGGTTTCTCTTGACAAAGTGGTAATAGATTTACCATATGATTCTGGGCCAAACCAGCGTTAGGCAGTTTTGTAAGAAAATGTTTCTCAACTATTTTCCGTCCACAGCAGATATGATGAAGTGTTATAAAGGGCACCGTCACTCTGCCACTGAAAATTTATTTTATAATTTCCCCCATCATCTCGCAAGGTCACCGATGAGCACTAAAAGCATCATAGGCATAAGGTGTGAAGCAATCAAAAATGGATGAAAATGAAGACATGGGAATCACAGATGAGAAATTGACAGCCGTTTACAGCCTTGTTGTTGATGTGAGTGACAGAGTGAGGGAGAAAGTGAGAGGGAAAGAGTGAGAAGGAGAGGGGAAAAGGGAGAGTTAAAGTGGTGATAAATTTAATGGAAAAATCAAATACAAAACAAATTCATTCCTCTAAACTTGATGCTTCACTCGTTCTTTTCTTGGCCTGTGCTAAGCCTTAGAATAAACTGTCACTCCTTATCGATCGCATCTGAATTGTTACCGAGATTTCTGAAAAGTAGTCTTGACACACACCCCGCGAATAGTAATCTTGGGAGATGAGAACATCCAGAGTGAACAGCTAACACCCCTGACTTAAAATAAAAGAGGCTTTTCTTTTCTCCCCTCTTCAAATCCAAGCTAATACACTTTGGTGAATTACAAATTCAGTGATAAATATGCTCTGGTGAAAGAGGTGCCCTTGTTAGATTTTATTGTCTTTGCTGGTAGCTCTGAATGCAAGGGGGGGGCTTACTATTTTGTCATGGGGGTTGTTTATAAACAGCAACTGAGCATGAAATGTTTGTACACAATTTGTTTGCCATTTGTGATGGAGATGACATGATCAAAAAATCAATTCACTTCGCATTTGATTTCCAGCACGCGGTTAAATGACTGCTGTCGACAGCATCCACTGAAATTCATGTATCATGGTATGGTTCATTATATTCTGATGGTGTATTAATTATGGCTATAGATAGAGAGCTCTGCTGTGAGCGGTAGCCTAGCTGCTGTGTGCCAGGGGGAGCTAGCCTGAGGAGGAAAGCTACGCTTGTATCCACTCATCCCTCAGCTGACAGGCCTGCTCCAGGAGAAAAGGATTTCTCCGGATTGAGTGCCATTTTCTCTTCTTTAACAAGGAAATTAGTGTGTAAAGGAGATCTGTCAGGATAAAGTGCAGCTTGACTGCTGCCGCCCTCCCCTCCTCTCTGTCTTTCTTTCCCGCCCTCCTCTCTTTTCCCCATCCTGTAGCTTGCTCTCCACCTCTCTCTTGCTTTCCCTCCGTCTTTCTGCCTCATTCCTTTCTTTCTTTTTCTTTTCCTTCTCCCCCACTCAATGGCTCCCTCAGGGGATCTTCCTTGAGCATTAGCAGAACACATCCAATGTCCCAGCTACATGATTTCATGATATGATTTGTACCGGGGATTTGCAATAATCCGCAAATAAAGTTGAAAGTGAATGACTCTCAATAAGAGACACAGACAAGCAAAACCAAACCTTTTAAGATTTTCTTTATCTTTAATGGCATGAAAAATGAATTTGTTTTACATTAGATCACAACAATTTAGCAATGGGCCTGAGTATATTGTTTTGTATTTGGCTTTTATGATCATGATTAATTCCCGCACAGAAATCTCAGTGATATACAGAATGCATTACTCGCTCATTTAAATGTTCAATTCCTTTGCAGCTGCAGAGAGCTTGGTAGCTCATTATACATTACCCATGTATGCCTGGGAGTTGGAGTATGCTGGTTTCTCACTTGTAGTCAAAGATACGGTATCCGGTGCTTTAGCAGGATGTCGTGAATTGACGATGTGAATAAACTCAGGTGTCATCTCCGCAACACCTGCTTCATTCACCTCGTGTTATTCCATTCGACATTAGTGAGAACTAACTTTTTACCTTGAGTAGATGGACAGGGATGAGCCCCACTGGCACATTTTAATAAGTCTGCTTCAAAGGTGTAGAGCGAGAAAAAAAATCAAAACATCCTGGGTTAATTTGAAATGTACTCTGCATCTGTGATGGGAAACAGCCTCACAGGTAAGTAAGGGAGACAATTAGGGAATATCCGTAAGTGCAGGCGCTGCATACTAAAAAACGCAAATCACTATTTCCCCATCTGGCCCCTACTGTGCCGAGAACTGCAGCTGAGGTCCGATTTCACCCGTCAATCACGGCCGCCTCGCTGTGGGGTGTGTGTCCTGGTGAGAGAGCCTACCCCCAAGTCATTAGCACACACAGTCAAACTGTACTGAGAACTGCCCTGCACCGCTCTGCTCTGCACCACGGTTTAAATATCCCCAGCCTGTGACAGGATCAGTTTAGCGATCTGTAGGATTGATCTCCTCTTTAAAGTTTTGCCTGAGGCGACTCTAATTGGGAACGAGGCTGCCTCCCACTCCCCTCACTCCCTTAACTGTCAGTCTTGGCTTTGTTTACTGAGGACATGCCCAAACCTATTTACTCAATAATGAGGAGACGTGGTGGGGATGCTGCTGATCACATTGAGGCCCCCAGCGGGACTTCTGCATGCTGGGAAGGGCGGGAACATCAGTTTAGACTTTTTGAGCTAGTAAAAGTTAGCCTACGCCATCACTATAATGTAGTGTAGTGTAGTGGATATTCTTCCTCTCTTGTTTTCTCATGTGGCTCTCATTCCTTGATTTGCAAAGCACTTGTCTACCTTTGGGAATTTATTGTTTTTTTCTCTGTCATACCATGCAGTTAGCTAAAATAGAACTGCATTTTAAAAGACAGAGCATATAAGTAGTACCATTTTAGACTTATATAAGGCTCACCATATGTGTTATGCCATCCAGAAAGAATTAAAGCAGACCAAAAGCCCACTCCAAACATGTGAGGTATTGTCTGTGCCTTACCGTGGAGTAGACTATTCATGATTGGAGTGCTTTGGCCCATTGGGCCTTTTCCCTGTCTCTTGTAGTGGATTCCTTAGATTCTCTGTCTCATTTAGGCTGTTTTCATTTGCACTGAATGACAAAGCCTTTGGTGTGGATGGTGAGGCCATAGAGTCCGTTGATGCCCATTGGGATTATGAATGATGAAGTGGAGAAGCTGCCGCTATCAGAGGGACACAACACTGCTCTTAATAGAAAAGCATTTAGAAAGGCAGCGGGGAGGAGGTGGTGGTGCTGGGGGCTTTCTGACACTCCACTGATAAGAGGCAGCTCTTCAGAGGTGGTAGTGTGTACAATGAAACACGCTGATGGGGATACAATGACACACATGTTGCGTCTGACAGGCCCGTGATTTAGACGTGGTATTAAGAAAAAAAACATGGACCACACAACAGACTTTCATGACGTGATACCAGCGGCGGCACAGAATTTTCTCGTGAGTCTGCCTGTGCATGTTTCTACTTATTGGTTTGATTTGAGAGAAAACGCATTGTCATTACTCATATCCGGACTTGACAGATTGAAGAGGGACAGGGAAAGGAAGAGAGGAGTTAGTAGTGTAGTGGCACGGGAGTGAAAGAGAGATATGCAGAAAGGGAGAGCTGTCAGTTTGAGGAATGAGCCTGATAAGAGGAAGGGACTCGGCAGATGGGCAGAAGAAACCAGCAGCACACTTCTCAATTAAACATGTAAATACCAAAAGCAGGCAGCGATGGAGAAGGGAAAGTTAAATAAACACAGCACCGTGCTGTGATTACAAGCTCAAAACACCACCACCTTTGCCACTTTTTCAGTTCTTGCAACTGCGGGGAACTCTTTAATCTGGCGAAACTTCTGCTTTAACATGTCATATATTTCCTCTTTTTTTTCTCTTTTCTGTTTTATCACCTCCTGTGGTTAAATTGATTCATGCAGAGTCAAATTCTTTGGGAAGTTGCACGCCCACCAGGAAATCTTGATATAGATCTAATTGAGCTATTCATCCATTCACTTTGCCCTTTGTTATAAGTTCTCTATTTTAATATTTTTCTAATAATCTTTGTCCATCATTTTTACATACATGCCCCCCCCCCATCTCCTCCTCCGTGTGCAACCTGCTGTGAACTACAGGGAGTATCTTAAATACTTCTGTAGTCAGTGTCCCTGACATTAATAACAATGAGCTTGGCATAACCACAGTACATTCTTAGGGTAGATTCACAGTTTGACATTCAGCCCAGATGCTATCGCAGAGCCTTAGTGCTTAAGACCGCAGCGAAGACAGACATCTGTCACTTGTTACCTTTGAAGTGAATAAGAGAGGGATGCAGAAAAACACAGTGGACAAAAGGCCATTCTGACCACAGACCCTCAGTGTTTACAAACGGAAAGAGAGAGTGACAGGAGAAACTCAAGATGAATGGATCACTGCTGTTGATCTCTCCTCCTCATTCCATGTGCTAAGTTATTCCGTGGCTGCTACCCCAGTGGGGGGTGTAGGGAAACAGGAAGTTGAGAGAGGCAGGCAGAGGCAGACAGAATGCCTCAAGGACTCTGGAGGAGCAGAGCTCTGCAGCCTGCATGGGAAAAAAAAAAACCTCCCTAACAACTTACTGTACACTTCTCTAACCTGAGGTAGCTAAAATTACAAATGTGAACATAATCCACATTTTAATGAGTAGATGATGCTATATTAAGGCAATATTTGCAATACCGTTGATGCTGAAATAACCACATCTATTGCATTTGCTGGTATTTGTGATGAGGGTAAGATTTAAAGTGTAAAGAAATGGTTTTTCTATACAGTTATTAGAACAATGGCCGTATTCATTTATCTTCTGTCATGTCTCCTTAGACCTGTTTCTATTTCAGGTTGCACGTCAAGTGAGAGCAGCTATATCTGGCTGGCAATTAAGCTGGTCCTGCCTCCCCTTGATGCTTGATTAGTCCGATTGATGGAGGAGGCCATATGTGGCGGTGTCAAAACTTGGCAGCCGGTCTCCATCCTCTCAAATGAGAGGCAGGCAATAAAGAGGCAGGCTGCACAGAGTGGGTGCATGTATGTGAGGCCTGCAGCGCCATGATTTGGGCCCCCTGATATGTAGTATTTTCTCTGGAGGTCTTCGGGGCACTGACCACTCCAGCCAAGTTCTCGTCGGGGCAGAGGTGGCCACTAGCTAGGCGTGTGACTGTACCGAGCCCTCTGGGGCACGAGCTCCAGGCAGTGTGCGGGGGTTGTTGTGTGTGGTGGGGTGGAGAGGAGTGGTAGATTGTGTGATTGTGTGTGTGTGTGTGTGTGTGTGTTGGGGGGGTTAGAAAGCTGAAAGATATGGCCCCCTTCCCAATCTCGCTCGGAGACAACAAAAAGGGAATGCTTGAGAAGGGGAAGCAGCGGGAGGAGAGCACAAAGACAAAGGCGCGGGCAAGGTCAGTCTAGCTAATGGGCCTGAGCCGTAGGCTGCCTGGGGCTAGGCACACTTCTGTTCTCTCTCACACACTGGGCCTTCAAAGACCCTTCAGTCCACCCCTCTCCTTCTCTCCTCTCTTCCTCCATCTCTTCCACTCCTCTTTCTCTCGTTTCCCCACTTCCATTGGTGGCACTTCCTCCCTTCAAAAGGTTCTGCACAGGTGCCTTTAAAAACGCATTATCCATCAAGCACCTCCCAAATACTCACTTGTGCATTGTATCAACAATTGTGATGTTAATGACTGACATTTCCCTAAAAAGAAATAATTCCACACAGCGATTCCAAGATATTTTCTTTCTAAACTAAGAAGATGCATAATCCTCCAGGTTCGTCTGCTGTCACCGGCCGTCATTAGGTCCAAGGTGGGTCCCTGGAAGTGCTAAGAGGAACTGTTGGAAATGAGGAGGAGGTGGCGTGTTGTTGTCAGGTTGGCTGGCTGGCGTTGCTTGGCTCCACTCGAGGGCTCCTTTAATGTGCAGCGGAGTAGAATAAGTGAGTGGCTGTGGGCACCAGCTGAGCTCACTCTCGTCTTCGCCTGGTAGCTGAGGGGTGAGCCGCTGCCACCTGACACTGGGCACACGGCTCAGGGCTCCTCTTGGCAACGTGGCACAGCACACATGTCCCCTCATTTGGATGGAGATTCAGACACAACACACAAAAGCTTTACCCCCCCGGTCCTCCTCCTCCTCCTCCTCCTCCCTTCCCTCCCTCGCTCACTCACACAGTCTCTCTTTTCCCCTCCTGTTTTTTTTTTCTCCCCTTCCTTTAGTTTTTGACAGCATCGTAATAATCTGGGTATCTTCTTGATCATGCCCCATGTTTTTTTTTTTCCTTTCCTCCTCATCTTCTCAGAGACGAGTTTGAAATTGCCTGCGTCAGGACTTTGCTAATTAAAGTCATACTTTCAAAAATGCCATAATAACTGTTAATTAGCTTGATGCTATTTTCAGCATAATTTGCTAATTAGTGGAAAACCTGTACAGCGTTTCTCTCTAATTACAGTATGGCTCCGCACGGCGCATCTGTGCCTTGACTCCAAATGATACCATTACAAAGTCCCGTATTACGCATTCTCTCAAAACAGTTAATTGCCTCCACAGATAGTGAGATACTTCAGTCAGCTGATTTTTATGGTAATAAATGGACAGGCACAGACACAAACCACCCTGGTTCATATTTATGAAATATGAAAAAGGAAAACAACCTCCTTATGAGATGCATGGTGTTACTTTGGAATATAATCTGGTTGGTTCTGTGATGATTTTGTGTGCTCATGCGTTGAGTTACTGAGACTTTTAATGAAGTTTGATTTATTCTTTATTGTAATCTTGTGAACAAGTAAGTCATAACATTGTCATTAAAACCAAATATGTAGAGGGTAACAGCTTACACAATATGTAAGGTAATGGCAGCGCTCTGATGGATTGTGCTTTAGGAGGTGGCTGCCATGTAAATACCAGTAGCAACATAATGTGGCCATGCCACAGCTTATTACTGAGAATGTAACTACCTTGTCGTCCTGCCACTTATTTTCATGTAGTCTAGCGAGGGGGAGAGAATTATGGACATGACCACAGGTTGACCCTAATACATGTGTATACCAGACACAAATTATGACTCATTAAGTGTGGTGAGGAGCATGATTGGCATGACCTTTGAACTCAGGACGTCAGCTGTGCCCATCCTCCTCTTTGCCCTGCTTTTGACAGCCACCAGTCTGACAGGGCTAGCAGCGGAGCTGGCTAATTAATGCACCACTTCAGAGACCCTTTCATTTATGGCTTCTGAAAGGCATTATTAAATTAATTAAACCACCAAGAGTTAGTCATTATGAAATCAGGAGGTTTACATGGATGACAGCGTTTATGAATTAAACATCCCCAAAGTTCCTCGCAGGAGATACCCCGAGCTGCATGCGGGTACCTAGCGCGACAGATGTTTGCCCCCCCTCTCCTCAAGCTAACCTGTATTGCAAGCGATTTAGGTCTCATTTGGGGGTTTGAAAACTAAAGGCAGGAGAGAAAGAGGTTCAGGATAGCTAATGAGCAGAGAAAGAGAGGGGAAAAGGAGGTCACTAGCTCTGTTCATCTGTAGACAGTACAGATGGTTGTGTTTTATACAATACAACAATGGCATACATCAATTTGTTGATCGCTAATAGATAGCTACTCTCAGATGAATTGCAGACTGGAATCAGTTGTCTGCGGGTTTTAGCTGAGAACTCTACATTTATAGCCTCAAAACATTTAGAAAAGCTGTATGCTGTTTTTAACTCATCATGTGATGTGAAAACTACAAATGGTTCACGAGATAAATCCCATAAACTTGGGCTTAGCTGGAGAGCAGAGGGCAGAGATGAGTAGCTCACTCAGGAGCCTTGACGATAGACTCCTTTTCATCTGTGGACTGAGATTCACAGATTATCTCAAGAGGCTCTCTATCTCTGTCCTCGTCTCTATTTCTCTTTTTCTGTTGCACCCTCCCCTTCTCGCCCCTCGATTCAGGAAGTTTGCCAGCTACTGTCTTTGTTTACAATGCCAAGGGAAAATGTCAGAGCCGTTGAGAAAAATATCCTTAGAATCTTTTTTTTCATCTTCTTAATCTAACAGTTTACTGAACTTGATAAGTGTCCTATCAACATGCTAATCAAATTACTTCGGAACCAAAATTGACAGTTTTCATTAATTATACAAGATTATTCTAATTGCAATTCAAATTTATTCATTCCGAACAGAAGGTATTCAGTAATATTTTACAAAATTTGCATATTAAATGGAGGGAGTTGTGCATTATGCATGGTAATGTATGCACAGTTTCTTATTTTTAACTTCACGGCCATATGTGGTGTCGTTGTAGGAGCAGGTGAAAAGTCTAAGTGTGTTTAATTTGCTTGACAAACATTCGGCTGGAGCTTGTCAAGGGGAGTATTGTGAATGCCAATCTTTATTCCCTCTTTATTGATTACCCCAAACTCTAAACATCTGGAGGTAAATGGCACTGAGAGAGATGAACTGAATCATGGGATTAGTACCTTCAATGACTGAATCACTATCAATTACTTCAATAGCATAATTCAAGTGTACTGCATAAAAGCCACAGTACCTTGGTTTGAGCCAGGATTAATATTGCAATTTAACGTAACAATGGAAGCATGGGAATGATATGGATGGGGTCCAACTTTTTTACATTGATGTCATAAAGCTAATGCCGTTATCTAAATACCAATGTATTTAATTCCTAATTTAGGCTTTGTTTGTAGAATGAAAAGGCTCAACGCATTAGGCACATGTTTTAAAAAGGTAATGGATTCTGTGAGTAAAACAACCTTATTTATTCACTGAGACGCAAAACCCCCAATTTGCTCTTTGTTTTTATTTCCTAGAGCGGGCAGTGAAGTGCAAACAGCTTACTGGGAAGCTGTTTACTACTGTATATGACAAAGAGTGTGCGTGCATGTGTGTGTATGTGTGTTAGTTTACGGGGAAGGGGGTGGCTCTTCCAGCTCCACAGGCAAGGTCTTGTGTTGTAATGTAAGCGTAATAATTATCAAACAGCATCGGGGGCTCTGGGTATGGGCTTTAGCAGGGGGAGAGCATGTTTGATATGTAGAATCAGCCCATAGTGCATCCATAGAGGGTGACTAAATTGCACGGTTCATGGATCACATTAGTATTGCTCTGCATCCACCCTCGCACTATAGGTGATTTCCATTTAGACACACATTTCCACATGAAGATAAATATGACTTGAATCGTAATTTCCCTGAAGTAAATATAATACAAATACAACATAATACAGTGTCAGGCCAGGCAGGCTAATAGATTACTAGCGTGTTTTCCATTTGTATGGTAAGTGGTGAACCTAGGTGGTGGTCTGGCGAGTAACAAATTGAATGTTTAATCCATCTCAGTGCAGATTGAGGGTATCAGAAAGATCGGTAGTCGTGCGAGTTCTCTTGTGACTGGTAGTATATTAGATATTTTTACTCTTTAGGGGTTTTAGGAATGTTGCTGGATTAACAAGAGGTGCAAAGTGGGAGATAAATTCAATTTCTTATCTTTTCTGAAGTCATCTGTTATTTTTCAAATAGGTATTTGGATTTGACATGCAGTCTTGCAGTCACTCAGTGGTGTAATCTCTGATGTTGGATTGCAATAACACTACCTCTGTTTGAGTTAAATACTTATGCACTATTTTATGACTTTCAATTACAGAATTTAATATCGTACTTTGTTTGAAGCATTGAATTATTAACTGAAACCTCTCACTATTGAGGCTTCTTCCTTATATGTTATAGAGATCATTGTGGGGAAACCATGACAAATATGCAAAAGATACGCTCATTTAATGTTACCAAACACTCTCTGAGTACATATTTAATTCTTTAATAAATGTTTGCTCTGGCATTTTGGAGAAGCTAGATTAGCGTCAACTGCACAGCGTCTCATATAAGTGTGACAAATTGATATTTTTATATAGCTTAATCTGTTTGCTATGATGTTTATGCGAGGAATTATTACAAACTAATTAAAGAAATCACTTTGATATAATTAGTCAGATTTCAGGAAGCTCATTAGTAGTAATTTGCATGAAAAATAAGCCCTGTAGTGGTGCTTAGACCCAGCTATCCGATCTGTGTTTTATCTGGTTACACATCAACCCCCATTGTTTGTTGTTTGAGGCTGTCTGAAGTGGCCCACAATATTTTCAGTCATTGCCCTGAGAAGCGGTGGGGTGTCTTTCAACAAATTCCTCCCCTAAAGCAAGTCAACCTGTATGTGGAAGCAGACACACGCCTCTGTGTACATAAGGCAGGAGGAGTGAGCGGCAAAACACTGTCTATTTATCTGTCAGGTTCCTGACAAAGAACTGAGCTGACAAGTATGGGTTTCCCTCAGCAGAGCAGGGGGGCTTTATTCACCGTACTTACATGCCCAGTCTATGCCCAGAGACTCATGTTATTTGCAAATCACACTCTTTGAAAATTCACAAACGGGGCGAGACATGCCACGCTATGAGTTTGTCAGCTGCCTTCACAACAGCTAGCTATATCGCTAACAGTGTGCGTTTCGGTAAGGAAGCAGCTTTCTCTTAGCATTTGCCTCGCTGTCACTTTTTCCAACACATGCGTTCTGTGTCTTCATGCTTGGGGTCTCTCCTCCCTCAGAGGGTTGCCATCTTCCCTTTGGACTGACAAAACGCCCACGCTGAA
>VUQI01006006.1:11990-32382 GCA_015106735.1 Paratilapia polleni
ATTTTTTAAAATTTTTTATTTTTTTTTTTTTGTTTTTTTTTTTTTTTTTTTTTTTTTTTTTTTTTTTTTTTTTTTTTTTTTTTTAATTGACACTTTAAATAAAGGCCACTTAAAGCTATATCTCATCTCAGCATAAACTTCTTTAAAATATTTATTATCTCAGGCCACTCTTTTTATTTTTGCCTAGTCCGGGCCTATAGCTACAGAAGTATATAACAGTCTGTCACGCAGCGTGACACGGGATTCAGCGGACGATCCCATCAGCAGTCCTGTAATTTCAGACAGGCTTCAGTGCTTTATTCCTCCGCAGATTTTCAAGCATCTTGACAACGAATTTTTTCTGGTAATGTCTGATTTTTTTTCTGTTTACAAAACCTAAAATGCCCATAGGCTATATTAATTTATTTTTAAAAGCATATGGATGTTTTTTAATTGATATTTTCAAGTATTTATGTGGTGTTCATTTTTCTCTGCTGGCGGCTCCTGAGACGAAGAAAGCAAAGGAAATAAACTGATCAGTTATTCAACAGCAGGAAGCTCCTGCCAATAAATACAGCACTGTTATTATTATTATTATTATTATTATTATTATTATTATTACATGTTTTTCCCTCTCTGACCTTAAGATGAATAGCTGTGGTTGGCAGAGGCCACCTCCGTGCTGGACAGCCCGCTGTTATCGCCGCTGATCGCCAGGTGCATCAGCTGAAAGGCAACAGCAGCTTCCACTGGAGACAATACACAAAAGAGCGTGGAAAGCATGTGATGTTCCAATAGACACACACAGCTTATATTTATATGCATTTATTTTAACCCTACTCATGGATAAATAGCACAATATATAACAAATGTCCACTGAGTGCTCGGAGGGCATTTTATAGCATCAAAAAGGCGCATTATTTAATGCACCTTGTAATGAAATAATCCTTAGATTGTATTATTATTATTGTTGTTGTTATTATTATTATTATTATTATTATTATTATTGCTATAGTGGCAGGCCAGGCCTCAGTAAAATATCATTTTCGGCTGTCTGCTTTACGGTTGCCTCTCTGTGTGTTGTTATTGGACTGTGTGGAGCGCACTGTACTCTGCTCCAATAGCATCCCAATAGCAGTGAATGGGGGACTGAAAAAAAGTGTAGCCATGCATGCAGGAGTGGGAGGATCTACTCGCTTCAATCTCGATCTCAGACTTTTGCAGCGACAGGGGCACAACCAACCAACCGTCTCTGTTACTTCCAAAGAGTTACTGCCGGGACATCCTACACACACACACACTCTACTATCTTTGGATTTGTCCTCAACTTTTACTTCTTCTTTTTCCTTGACGAGACTGTAATTCCGTGAAGACATTTTTCCAGACCTCTCCCGTCGGCTTGGGGACGAGAAGATAAAGCTTCCCCAGTCTTCTTATCATAACAGGTGACTGTTCAGAGAGTTTCCAGTTTCTCGTTTACTTTCTGTTTCTACACGCTTCTCTGACACATCAGGGATTTACATAGCCAACTTAACTGCCTTTACCTTTTAACTATTGCGAGCACAAAGTCGAGTTTTTTCACTTCATAGTTAAGTTTATTTTCCCTTTTCCTCCTCCGAGCTGCAGGCTGTATCCCACACGGAACTCAGACGGTTTCTACACAGCTTTGCCTTCGCTCCTTCCTCCAAACAGCTCTGTGTGCTCCGGATTTTCTTGTCAAGTCTGACCGTATTCTTATGGATATTGCAACAGGTCTGGTGTCACTGGAGCGCCTCTCCGCGGGTGAACAGTCCGAGACGTGCATCATGCTAGACGGCATTAAAATAGAAGATCATCCCCTGCGATCGGGACAAGCCACGCTCGGAGTTATGATCGGTGAGTCCTCTTCTTCTTCTTTTTTTTTTTGACTGTGTTTACACCCTGCCAATCACTCTGAACTGCGAGGTCAAACACTGGATTGTTATGTGTGGATGCCAATATTTTTACATGGATGCATACTGCTGTTTATTTCCTGATATCAGTTCAAAAGCATGCAAAACCGACAAAGGGTCACATTTATGTATGCAAATTGATACAATAACAGCAAAATAAAGAGAATTGTAGCGCAGTTTTAAATGTTTATCTTATTGCTATTGTTACAGGCATGTAAAGGCTGGATGATGGTGCAATTCAGGCCTTACTGAATAGTAAATAAAAGTAATTACAAACCTTTTTCAATTATACTAAGGTCTTAAACCTCCGTGGATTTCTTTAAACAGCCAGTGTGTTAGTCTGAAATGAGTCTGGGGTTTTTAACAGTCATTGCAGTCCTTGATTCAGGCCTTCTCTCTTTTCCTGACGGGGGCCCAACTCTTCTGCCTTTTCCAGGGACTGAATGTCATCACAGATCCGTGTGTGAAGGATGTCAGCGTCCCATCTCCGACCGCTTCTTGATGAGAGTCAACGATTCCTCGTGGCATGAAGAGTGTTTGCAGTGCACCGTGTGTCAACAGCCCCTCACCACCAGCTGTTACTTCAGAGAAAGGAAACTTTACTGCAAACATGACTACCAACAGTAAGCACAATTTCCGGGAGGGAGTTTCTGCTTCCTCTCTTTTTGCATTTCTTCGCATTGCATTGGTTGCTCGGCAGTGATTAAAAAAAAAAAATAAAATAAATAAAAATAAATAAATAAAAATAGGTTACATCGGCTGGTTTCTGCAGACCTGACCCGAAGGCCTCCTGTGCTCAAAAGTGCACCAGAAACGCCATTCAGCTCTAGTGTAAGGTGTCATTTTAATTTTAAAAGATTTAACCGTAAAAGTAAAGGGACGTATAAATTAACCTGTTGCAATCGCTCCTTCCGCCGTTGGTTTACATTTATTTCCTGTAAAATATAAAAACAGGAAGAAGTGGAATTAAATCAGACCTTTTTTACTTGTTTAGGAAAAAAATACATTTTAATACCGAAAGAGTGCTCACGCTGGGAGTCAGGACGCTCGCATTAGCGGTCACGTATTATTGTCATATGACAGATTTTATTATTGTCACACTGGCCCACGATATTTCCACGTTTATCTCTGAGCAGCGGCTGCATTTATAGCAAAAAGATGTGATCCCACTCAGGTCCGAGAATGTGCAGGCGTGGTGCAGTCTCGGTTTTTTTTTTCCGCTCTTTGTCACACATTTTCGCAACATCATCAGCCTCTTCAGCTTTCTTCAAAATATGGAAAACGTACTTTCACGTTTCTTAGAGACTCTGACCACAGCGCTGTTATGATTGATTGATGATATTTTCCGATCAACCCATATTCTTTTCATTCCGCTTCATTTAACTCAAATATTAGAATTTTCTTTACCATATTTTACTGATGTAATTTTATCGTTTTTACCATAAATTTTATATATTATTATTTTAAGTTATTCTAACTATATTTTATTTTTATCTGTGTGATTAGAAATGCGTTGCAGGCGTCGTACCAGGCATGGCAACAATTTAACCATTTAATGAAAAGCGATATGCGCAATATATTCCATAGAAATTATAGCTACCTGCAAGGCTAATCTAATAATTATAATACTAATAAATTTGCATATGTGCGCACGCGCGACTCGGACGCGCACAGATATAAAAATCTGGTGTGAAAGTGCAATTTTCAAATGTTACAAAAAGAAAAAGAAAAAAGAAAAAAAAAACCTATTGTAAGTTAAAATACTGGAGTGTGATTTAAAAAAGCAGAATAAATGCAGATTGTTCTTTTGGACGTTTGCTTTACCGGATTCACAACAACACATTAAGCTAAATGGGAAAAAAAGACCATAATTATTATTACAGATACTGATAATATTTTTTTTTAAATAAAGGAGAACGTTTTTTAAAAAATTCTTATTTGACTGGTACAATTTTAAAACTATAAGGAATTGCCCCAATTTTTATATTTTTAATTGTAAACTACAGCAGGCTTACATTCTAATTTAGGCCCATAACAGAAATCTTTTTTTTTTTTTTTTTTTTTAATGTAAGTTAAATTGCAGTTGTTAAAATTTCCCATGTAAACATTTAAAGTGTGGCAGGCATTCACTGTGGTGTAGAATAAATTAGTAAACTGAATCAGTAAATAATCAAAAACCAGCAGAGATGGCAGATATAGTGAAGCAAATACCGAGCTTAAATAACACAAGTATTACAATAGTGAGGGTTGCCGTTTGGCCTATGAGGACCCTGGGGTGGCCTGTGTTTCTCATCGCATGAGCGCTTTTCATGCTTGTCACTAAATTTTCAGCTTTTTGTGTCCAGCCTTTTTAACAATTCTACTTCGATTACCGGGACATTATGGCTCTCTGCTAGATACCTTGCAAGCAACAAAGAGTTACATCTATTGCCATGCGTGCTATTCATCCAGCTTTGTGACAGGAGTGTAGTCGGCTGATAACAATGGAAAATTCATAGCAGTAACTAGGGGATACCAGAGTCACGGCGTCACGGCTCGGAGGTGCCTGGAAGTTGAGACAGTCCGGCAGAGAGAGAGAGAGAGGGGGGATCTCTTTCTCATGCCTGTTTTAGCACTGTCCGTTTGTAGCGTTTTTAAATTAGTTTGGTGTGTTTAAAAAGAAGAGATGAAGAGAGACATGCAAAGACAGACAGGATCTGTCTGCCTGCCTAATAATACCTTGTTCCTGGCATTTAGTTTCTGATATGCTCTTGACGAACCATATTTGGAATATAACTGACCATTTCCCTCTTTTTCCCTCTGCTTGGTGAGCTTGTGTGGCAAGGCTGATCACTCCAGCCAAACACAACAACCTGCTGGGCGCCGTCCTGCTCTCACACACTATTATTCGTCACATCTTTTATTCTTCTCCCACCTTTTCTTTAAACTCCTCCCAGGTTTAGTTAGCTGGTGGGTCCGTCTTTCACACTGACACAAGTATCCCTTTTTTATGTTGTTTATTCCATTTGCATTGATGGGATACTTAAAGATGTAATTGGCACCTTTTTGACTTTTATGACATCCATTTAAGATGCATTTGTCAGCCCACAAACTGCTTTGGGCTGTGAAGAGAGCTCCTAGCCGTACAGAGGTCTACGTGCCTAATAACATTCCTACAGCAACTGATTCATGCCCCGTAATCAGCTCTCACTAGCTATAATAAATCAAGGAATTGGCAAGCAGTCTTTTTTCGCACCTTTGGAACAGGTTTAAGTGCAGACGGGGGAAAACAATTGTGTACTGTGTTATTAAAACTCCCACCAACACAGTTCAACACAACTTGCTCCATATAGTGCAATTATATAGTAACAAGATTGGATTTTATTTGTCTGTTTCCCATATGTTTGACTTTTGTGTGTGTGTGTGTGTGTGTGTGTGTGTGTGTGTGTTTGTGTGTGTGTGTAGCTGACCTGTGCTTGTCATTATCTGTTTTGGTATTTTTGTGAATGAGGAATATTTTGATGGCTTCAAAGTAAATGTACACATGTCAGATAAAAATAAAATTTAATGTGTTTTAGAAGAGGAGAAATATGTACAGTGAGAATATTTTGAGGGCAAAAGGCAGAGCTGTCAGTTGGACGAGAGCTGTAGTCGTGGAGGAGCAACAAGCTTGAACGAGACATGCGGTATGTAAAAGGTAAAGTGGAATTACGCCAATCTGAGCGAGTTTGTTGTGCCCTGGTGTTCGGAGGTCAATTATACATCATTAGAAAGAGGGGGATCTTTTCCCCAGAGGGACCTTTCTTCTAACCGAGCAGATGCTTTGAAAGGAGCCATGTAATAAGGCTATCATTTGACCGAAGTGTTGGACAACACCCCTGTAATGGACTGCCTTGTTAGAAACTGCCATGGGCTCCATCTACAAAACATAACATTAACTAACTATATTATACACCATGCTGCCTACTTTTGGGTCCCACTGATGCATAAAAACCTTTCATTCTAGAGTGGATTTTTTTTTCCATGCTCTATAAACTTTTATTGTCTAGCAACATGTTATTTTAGAATGTTCCATTTGTAAATGATCCAAATACATCAGCATGCAGATTTTTTCAAATCTTCTACCTCACGTGCTGTAAGCAAAATTTAATTCAGGTCACGGTACTATGAGTAGTAGAAAAACACAGCAGTGATGAAGCCATAAAAGAAGAGCTCCCAGAACCAGTCTCACCTCCCATGTATTCTGGACGATCCCCCGGTGTGCTGAGAGGTGCTTTTTAGAACAGTTTGCAGCGCCCTCCTGTGAAATTGTTGTTTTTTAATTAGCTGTGCTTGGGACGCAGCAGCAGTGTGTGTGTGCCGGATAGATGCTGACGGCTGGGTTTCTGTGTTAGCTCACCCAGTGTGTGTGTGTGTTTTACTCTCACTAGGACACTCCCATGTGGCCTGGCACTTTGTGAACACTCATATACACACACCGAAAAAAAAATAAAAAAATAAAAAGCACCAGGATGTACTTTGTGCTGTCAACCCAGCTGGGTAGTTTTGCAGTTAAAAGACTGTCCTCATGTATTTTAAAGTGCTTCATAGGCAGCTCTGCAGGCAGATGTGAGTGTGTATGTTCCTTTGTGGAAGGCTTCCTAACTTTCTATTCCTTAATTCTCCCTAAAAAGAATAAAAATATGTCTTTAGCCACTGCTCTTGGGTAAATAAAAGAGGACCTCTACAGAGAGACAAATCTAATGTTAGAAACACAAAACTGGATAATATTGCTTCAGCTTGCTGGGATTTTTTAGTGCTCGGCAAGGAGCTAGCTGAAGCTGGCCCCGTTCCTCTGTAAGGAAGTATTGGGTTTTATGTCAACATGGCTCAGCCTGTCCCAGCAGCATACTAGGATGCATCATCTGTCATCTCATGGTTTGCTAACTGTGCACCCCACCCCATCCCCAAACACATTTAGACCCATTAAAAGACCTGTTGGAGTGCATTTATTTGCATCACTACCAACATCTTGGATTATCTCGTTTTTTATTACTTTTCTAGTTCCCGTAAAGTGTGATATTAAATTTTTACGTGAGCTCTACACGTGAAAAATGGTTTTATACATTTTAAAGTTACGTCCATAAAGACTTCAATAGTTTTATCCGCCAATCGATTTTTTTGTGACGTTGTCTGTAAATATTAAATCCAAGTATTATGTTATCAAATCAGGTGGTATCATTGATCTTTGTGTTTCTAAAGGCATTTCGCTTTGTGTTTTAGTAGTCACTGGGTGCAGAATGTGTGGCACAGGGGGCTGGGGATGTGCAGTGTGTGTGTGTAGCAGCAGTTGGAGCACACACTGCAGGACGCTATGGGAAGCCACAGAGGCTCAGCCACGGTAATGCCCATCACCACTTTAGAGGCCAGACTGGTGGCAAGGGATGTGGAAAGAGGTCTCTGTGGCTTTGTGTGAGAGAGCTGTTGTGCAGGGGAGGATCTGCAGAGGGATCTTGCCTGGTGTGCTCACATTACACTGGATGATAGCAGAGGGTTGCAGAGGAACTCAAGCATGCAATTTGTTGGTAGCCACAATTTAACCTCATCTCCTAAAGCCGGCAGTTAGGCAGCCAGTGGGACATGTCAGTCAATCGGGAATGCTAATCAGTGACGGTCGAGAGAAAGCCTTCGGCTCGGCAATGCAGGGATTTTCATTACTGGTTCCAAGTCCTCGGGCCTTCAGGTTTATTTTCACAGCATGACAACTCTTCATAACAAAAAGTACGACAACCACAAACCATTAAATGCAATTTACAAATTAGATTTTGGCTAAATCAGTGAAATACTGTAATAGCCTCCTTTAAGTAGCCAGCCGAAAAATACACACACTCAGCAAATGTTTTCAATTTTGATTTCCCAGATTACATGTTTAAATCCGGATAGTGAACATTTTCAGGAGCTGGATTTGTGCAGCACTGAAATTACTTATTTTTAAATGACACATCATTTACGGCGTTCCACTGAAAGTGTAACAGTTCCTAATTATTTCTCCATGTTTGAAGTACTTCTAATTACATTTCAGAGCTTTTGTCTTTTGTCTCATTTTATAGTTTGGAAATAGCCCACACTTGTTCCTTCAGGCTGGCAGGTCGAACGTGCATGAGAAATTGAGACATGGCCTCTGCTGCTGGCTCGCAATATTGCCGCTGGCCCCAACTGTGTATATGTGATCCCACTCTGGAATGTTTTTCCAACACGTAGGCTTTTCGCAGATACACTAGAGAGGACTGGCATCATAGTGGCAAGTGCTGCATTCAGACTGTTGTGTGCCCAAGGCTTACTCTCACACTCACGTCACACATTCTAGCTCTACATGGGAATGGGCAGAGCAGTGTGTTTGTCTACATACACCCCAGGTTTTTGTGAGGGTGTGGGCACATGTGTATGTATACTTGCTTCCTCTCTTAGCTCCTTTCTTTCTTTGTCTTTAATCTAAGCTCTATCCACTGCCTCACATTCACCCTGTATTGTAAAAGACACATTTCGGGACCTCATCTTGTCAAATTTGGTTGTCTGAATTACAGCAGTGTAGATTTTTTTGCACAGATGCATCATAACGCATTTCTTTGTCTTCTTTTTAACCCTTTTAATCTTCATCAAATGAGATTAGCCCCCAAATACCGGTATTCCTGCCCAAAGTGACTGACAGAGATTTGCACTTTTATCATTAAGTGTGACACTAAGCTGGTCGGAGCTTTGTCTTGAATGGAGGGCCTGACGGAAACGGGGGCTCCTAATCCTTTTATTTGTGTCAGGCCTAGAAAGAGGGAAGAATGGGGCCGGGTGGGATTGGGCTACAGAATGCCGTGGCCCTTAGTCCCCTCAAGACCCGAGCTACACAGCCAAGTGAGCATGAGACTCATCTTATGTGGTCTATGCACTCGAGTAGACACACTCACACACAGGCACACACATTTTTGCATCTGCACAACAGCATGTTTAAATGTTTGCACAAGCACATGTACTCAATCACACATATGCACATAGTACAAAATGCATACATAATGTTCACCTACTTATGTACACAATCAGAGATGGATACACACAGTCATTTCAGAGCTTGTACCTGCACACATTCACAGCAAGCATGCGTCCTGTCTGTAAGTGCATAAATTCCAATAGCAGGAGGTTCAATCTAGGATGAGATTAATAAAGTTTGCCGGTTCCCTGGTCGAGGTCCAGCACAAGGCTTTTGTCTGCAGCTCACATCGGGTTGTGGGGCTTCAGCTCCTTTTGTGTGTGCACCCTTGTGGTAATCCATCTCCAGCGGGAGTCCCCTGGGGCACTTTATTTACTCATTCAACTGTTTGGAAGTCTGTTAGACTGCAGATCAGATGCAGTGAGACCAATGTGATTACTTTAACCAGCACTTGCAGATTCCTGCCCAGCATCTCCTCTCACCCTGAGCTGGTTTTGCTCTGCAGGTGGGAGGCAAGGTCCACACTGGCTCATCCTCCCCTGTCTGTCCTGTTTACCGGCATGGTTTCAGGGCCTGTCCAATATCCTCTGTTATGAAAATCCTGCATTAGATATTGAACCTCCTGTGCCCACACACAGTAGAGCTGATAAATCCTTTATTATCTTCGTGTATCTGAGTTTACTATTTTTTTCCTTGCAACTCAAAAATACAACCTTAAAAACTGGATTTTTGCTCTCTCAGTACATTGTAATTCAGCACCATAGCAAGTATGGTGTCGCAGTGTAAAAACTAACATCTATGTTTTATTGCAAACAGTGAAATGGATTTGGTTATCCATCCATCAACATAAACCCAGAGCTATGTATTTGGGGCTAACCCCCGTGTTAAACCACTGCAGGCTGTCAGGCTCTCTGAATTTACTCTCCATGTCTTCCCCTTGGCGTGGCTGGGGAATATGGTTGCGATCAGCTGCCAGCACCAGCATCTACAGTGAGAGCTCCCTAAACTCGCTGTTTAGAACCAGCCGTTGATTGGTGATGGCTGTCTTGGCAAGAAAAATAACCCCGTATGAAAACAGTGCAGATTGGATTTCTATGCGTCTGACTCACTCGCGTCCTCTCTGACTGGCCCCCCCACGGCAAGCCAGCATGATTTGTGCATGAGGTCCTGTGACCCATAGAAGCTTCAAAAAGCAGCGAGGGGAAATATTTGGATGATCCTGATGGGGGAGTGGAGACATGGGAGGGAGGCAGAGATGATGGGGCCTTGGTAAGAGCAGGGTTAAGCGGTGTAAGGCAAGGCAGATGTGGAGAATCTGCAGTGCAGCCATTATGACAGGGGAGTGTGTGTGGAGGAGATGATTCTGGACTCTAAGCACCCATCAAAACCTCCACTGTCCTTAAGGAGAGAGCCAATGTGTTCTGCATAAAAAAAGTGTCAAACAGTGGAGGTAAAAGTGCACCATGGTTTGGAAAGAGCTGACTAGACAAGGTATTTTATGAGCAGGTACCATGCCATGATACTGATCGTCTGTACTCCACCCCCCTGCTGTACACCCCCGATCCATTCTCCTCTCCCTTTACCTTTCCTCTGCTGGTTGGATATTAATATTTCCCAGAAAGTTGCTACAATACATCTTCTTGGGAATTTCCACGTCTCCCAAACACTGCAAAATGATCTGGTGTCTATGAAAAGGATGGATAAGGGGATACAACATAAAAAATCTTCAGCGTCTTTTGTGCACATATGATTTCACAGTGCTGTCTGAATGGAAATTTCTATATTGCTGCCTCGATAAGAAAAATGTATTGCTGCAGGTGAAGGCCGAGTTGTTTGCTCGATTCATCTAAATTTCCTCCTCTATTGCGTAGTATTGTTTGATTCCACCTCTTGGCCTCGTAGCACATTATTTATGCACAGAATTTGCCTCTGGGGGTAGCTCACTGGAAACCCCGTTGAACAGAAATAGCTGTAGTAGGCTGAGGCTCAAACCCAAACTCAGCAGTTAAAAAAGCAAATCTGTGGTCTGAGGCCGCCCCAATCAGTCTTTGGCCTCTGTGCTTGTCGCTGCCTCCTCCTGAGAGTGGGTGGGTTGACTGACCCCCTGGGGTTCTGTCTGCCTTAACGCTGGCCCTGCAGGCCCAGCATCACAGGGGGAGCGCTGTCCCAGCCCCAGGCCAGATTTGTGATCTGAAACCAGAGCTTCATCGTTGTGTTGTGATCCCAGCTGGAAAGACAGCACTGGGTCTGAGCGGGAGCCCTCTCGCAGTGTGCAGCTGGGGTCATCGGTGGCCTCTCAGCCTTCAGTGTTCATCAATCCACTGTGCTTCTGCAAAGCACCGAGCAAGACAGAAATATTTACTGACTCTCAGTCTTCAGTTATTCTAAGTTTAACATAACAGAATTATTGATGAGGTCACGTTACTAATTGCATCTAGCTCGAGACAGACAGAAGGTCTGTCTGTGAATTTTTCTAGATGAACGCTGCATGACTCATAATGTCAGTAGTGTCACGCTATTAAAATTCATTCTGTTATGTCTGTTTAATTGTAGCTGGTTTCAGTCATAACCTTTAATACGTGAAGTAACCAGAAAATCACAGCTTAAGAAAAATGCCACTTTGAGTGTTTGTGGTGTAAAATGTTTATCTCATTGCATCTGATAGGTTCCAGCTCTACAGTGCATTTAGTCATGTTTTTTGCATTCCTGCTTGAAAGTGCTTGCATGTGTGTAGCCGTATGTGTGCATCCCATGCCCAGTTGTATGTGTAGTGCATCTGTCTGTCAGCCATGCGCTGGACATGCTGTTGGCAGGCGACACAGTCTTTGGATTCTCCTTTTGGTCGTGCTGCTCTGGAGGCACAAAAAGCGTTGCATGCCACCCAAACCACCAGTCATTCGCCCCCCTTCTCTATCATCAGCCGAGCAGCCCTCTCCCTGCTCACCATGCTCTCCTTTTCCTGGGCCCCAGAATCTGGGCTGTGGCCTGTGGATGAGTGCTACATCCTGGCTGTCAGCACAGGGGTTAGCTGGGGATTGGCCTGTGGTGGAAGTGCAGTATCAGGCCCTGTCTGTCAGCTCCTCGTTCTACTTCCTAACGCCCCTCAGCGCAGGCTGCCGTCAGTGGCACAAACATACGTTGAGCTGCGACTGACTCAGATCTCTGGCTTGAAAATGAAAGGATCACCCTCAGAATAGGCATATTCATAGCCCTGCCAATGAAAAGGGGCTGTTTAAGTGCTCGGGTGTTGTGTTTTTAAACAGACCACGAAAGCTTTGACAGATGGTTTACCGTTTCACCCAGGATTTTATTTCAGGTACTTTCAACTGTTTCTTTCTGACTTCCGAGGAATGACCACTCACCCACAGCATGTATATGAATACAGTCACAGCTCTAATGCAACCATTTTCTTCTAGAAAGGTCCATTCCCATTTATCAAATTGATTTAAAAAATGTTATACAATATTGTGTAAGTCTTGTGGGTTTGATTTCGTGCATGGAACCATATCTTCACTCTGTCTTTGCATCCCATTATCTCGTACGCACACAGGTACGCGCATGCTTGCACACACATGGACACACATCTGTAGCGCACATGGTCGCAGTCAGGCCTACACATGTCAGAGGATTTGCGACTATAATCAGATTAATTGGTCCATCTCTCCTTGGAAACATCACATATACACATGAGGGCCTCTGGTAGCTTTCAGCTGGATGCTGCTTACACTAACCAGAAGCCAGGCAGCAGGCACAAGGTCAGAGAGGTCACAGCACACTCTCTGGCATCAGCATCTCTTTATGGCTTACATGTTAGAAAAATTATTATAGCACTTACAGCCTTGTTCGCTCTGACAGAGAAGGAATTTCTATCTAATACTCTTGAGGGTTCCAAACTTCTTTAAGCTGTACTCTCTTTTAGTTAAATATGACACAGAGAAACATTTTTTTTTACAAGATAAACATGAAGGTTTGTGTTGCTTGGCAGAACCCTCAACCTCCACAAAGACAGTAGCAAAACATGTTTGGCCTTTGCGACGAATATTATAAGTACATTAACCATAATCCTTATTAACATTCGCCAAGCTGCATGCAGTTTCACTGCCTCAGTACGCCATGTATGTTTTTCTTGTTGCCCACAAGTATGTCTATGTGAGGGACTATCTACACACAGCCATTCATGGTTTTATTATAGGTTTTAGCCTCACCACAATTTATACATAGGAATAAGTACTGTTCACTGTGTCTCTTTCTCTATTTTAAATTTTGCTATCTTCTTGAAACTACATATACTTTTGTTTGTATGTATTTTAGTCATCATTATTGTGTCAATGGGCAACTAGGGTCATCATTGCTGCAAACAATATTGTCATGTCATGATGTTATAGGATAGCGATTTTCAGCCAGTGGTACTTGATTAAAAAGATCCACATACTGATTCAACAAACCTTAAGGTGTTAGGTGTTAAACCAAACAGCGAAAAAAAAATGTGTCTATTTAAATACGGTGGCCCTGATGCGCAAAACTCACCGCAAAATACATTGTTTTCTTTTTTAAACAACAAAACGTTTCAGGAAACATAGTTAAGAAAACACAACATAAAAAGAAAGCCTAGACAAAGACATTTCAGAAAACACAACATTCACAAAACTGCAATATTTCACACAGCATTTAAAAAACTCAACATTTCACAAAATAAAAAGACATGTAAGAAAACTTCCCACAAAGCTACAAAAGTATTTCACAAAACACAAAGATAAAACTCAAAAAAATGTGATGCAGCATGCAAAAAGCATCTTATGTTTCTTAAAATTTCAAGACTTCTAGATTAACATGCAAAAAACATATTTCATTTATCTATCTTCATTTATTTCCAATGAATTTTTAACTTGAAAATATCTAACTCTGTCCCTTCTTAGAATTATTTTGGTTTAGTAATGATGTAAATAGATAAATACTCACTTGTAGCACGTTCGTAAATGGTAAACTTCGCCAGCATCACTAAGGGGGCAAATTTCGCTCACGTTGCATTCCTAGGCGTGCGTGGCTATGCTGAGCGGGGGTTTTCCCCTCGTAGCCGAGAGGTTTGCTGGATGAAGATTCGGGGCAAAATAGTGCGTCTTTGCTTGGCTGTTTTTGTGCTCAGCCGTGATTCTCGGTTGCCGACTTTGTCCGGCTTTTACCGTGCTGCATCACATATTTCAAAAAACACAATGATTTTTAGTTTGATGATTTTTTTTATTTTTTATGTTGCTGTGTTGACTTGTGTTCTCTTTTTTGTTGTTGTTTTTTGCATTTAAGGGCCACTGTAGGAGAAATGATTGACTAGTAGCAGTGATGATGAATAGCAGAAATTGCTTAAAGGTATGAATAGATCATTTAAAAGTTAGCTAAAAGTAACTGTTAAATGGTTGGGATAGCTAATAGTTGGGAGAGCTAATGGGATAGCAAATCTGAAATAGTGAGCTAAAATGGAAAAAGGGTTGAAATACTTGGTAAAGGCAATAATTAAATTGTTAAAATGACCAGCCTCTCTATGTGGCATAGTACAAATGCAAATTTAACAAACTGACTGAAACATTGTCAGTTCAAAAAACAATAGCCGCTATTTCACACTCTTGTGTATTAATTGTTAATACACCTATCTAACATATCTAGTTTAAAGGTAATTCAAATGAACATATTTAGAACATGGCAGGCTGTGTTGATAAATTTCATCTAACAGAACTGTGTGAGTGCAACAGAAAATTAGTAGTAACCACTGCTTTTGTGGTAGAAATAGTATTTATGCACTCAAGCACTGACTTTATCCAAAAGTCAGAATCGCTGTATGAATTCTCTTTCATGTCATTTATATTATCCATCTTTAAATATCAGTGGGATGAGGTTAACCAAATCACAAACACAAAGAGAGTGTTAGGTAAGAAGTCAGTCACGAACACACCAAATTAACCTTCACATACTTCCCTGTGATTGTCCAAACTTTGTCTGCCTGCTCTGCTTTATGTGGTAAACCTCGCTCTGCTGGCACTTAAAATGAGCGAAACAATCCATAAAACAGTATTTTGCAAATACTGCTTCACCCAGCTCTGTTTTTTTCACACATTCTGGCGTTAATAAGCTCTGACACACCCTAAACAATCACCCTCTCAAAGAGAACATCTAGTGGGGAGCGGTGGTTTGGTGTCCAGGGGAAGCCTGTGGTTCTGGAGCCAGAGAAGGAGTCGTGCCCTGCCATCCCACAGAGATGACAGGAAGATAAGAAAGAGAGGTGGCCTCTCCACACAAAAACATCCCACCAGGAACTAACCTAACCTGGGGCAGAGATGGAGGGCTTCAAGACTCATGTCAAAATCTATCCATACTGTAAGAAAATACACAGTAAAAAATACATTTATTCCTTTTTTAAAATGAGGATTCCTTGAACAATGTTGACTCAGACTGTTAGTCATGCAGAAGAATCTGAATCTGCGGTATCAAAATATCCATTCTACAACAGCATGCCTCTGTATGTCACAACTTTGGCTTTGTGGTATGACTTCTCTTAACCAACAGCCACAGAACTAAAGAGGGGAGAAAAAACTAAGCACAAGCGACAGACTCTTGGCAGACACAGTCCCTGCAGTTATAAGTTAGAAAACTGCTTATAGTTTGCAATATTTGAGAAGGTGAAGTGAAGAGGTAGCCATTTCTCTTAGACGATGCGTAATGAGGGAACCGTAGGGAAGGAGAAACAGTGAGCGGTTTCTGGAAGCGGCACTAACACAGGGATCAGGAGCATTAAAAGAGATTTACACTCTCAGCTCTTAAACAGTTTTCTTTTGCTCAATGGTTTCTCTTTCACAGATATTTCAAGGAAGTAATAAACTGTACTGACAAGCATTCGAGTGCCTTTGAAACATCCCTCATGGGCAACAGAGCTCCATCACTTCCATCGCAGTGACTCGGTTCTGCATTGTTATTTCTGTAGCAGTCAGCTTGTTTCTGTCTGTTAACAGCATTTGACCTCACTCGGATATTATGATCAGCTTGTTGTTGTTTATATCAAAGAAATGTTGCACAACCAACTATGATACATCAAGCATTATGCTTTCCCCAAGAGTAAGCCGGTTCAGCATTTATCTCGTTGTGAGTGGTGCTTTTTGCCGTGTGGTTTGAGCCTACAGACTGTTTGTCTTGACAGTTAAATTCTTTTGAAGCTGTCTGCATGGTCCAGAATGAGGCCCTGCACAGTGTAAGATGTCATACTCCCACTGTGCTGACCAACATGCTCTGTGGGCCTTGATGTGCCCATAACATTTAATGGTACTTTGGCAAATGCAAATGGAAACTCTTACGTTGCCGAGTAATCACATTTCCCTTCTCTCTGGTTGTTCTTTTCTTTTTTTCTTACCATAATTATTTGGTTGCGTCTTTGATATACTATGAACTCATGGCTGAGAGAGAGGAGTGGAAAATATATGCATTATCTGCTAATTATTAAGAATAAAGGTGGGATAAATAAACCAGAACGAAGGGGAACATTTGTCTTGAGTAAAGCATGCTGTCATAGCAGGACATTTCAGGATGTCCCTTTGGGTTAGATGCTGGGACCAGTGAGGCGCTGTGAAGGAGGCGAAGTGGGGAAGGTCATGCGGTGGCACGTACGTATCTCAGTGTGGGATGAGGAAACATCTCGACCTCGCACAGGTTCAAGAAGAAACAGCCTGCTTTTGATTAGGTACTCTGATCCACAGTGATAAACAATTCCTGTGGTCTCCTGCTCACAGAGACATCACTGGCAACAACTGAGCGTTCATGGGTGGTTTGTGTGTTTGTATGTATGCTCAGACATGCAGGGTTCAAGTGTGTGACTGTGTGCTTTTGTGTTTAAAACTATTTCTAAAAAAATCTGTATCTTACCAAAAATGGCACATATTTTGATTTTCTTGGTCAGATATGAAGATCCTTTATATTTGTACAAGCTTCAAATGGAATAATGGGATCTTCTGGTGGTCCAGAATGACATCAGAGTTGTAATTTTCAATCGAAAACAAGAGGTTTTGTGGTGATTTCTTCGACTATATAGATAGTCACATGTTTAAATAGTGGAATAGATAAAAAAAAACATGCAAGATATCTTTTAATGCCAACTCTACAGCCCACAAGAATCCAAACCTATCACCAAAACCAGAGGGTGGTGGAGGAGTTTTAATACATTTCACTCAGAACGTCTGTTGTCCTCTTTGCCCTCACTGGTAACTGTCAAGTTTATCTGTTGCTGTACTTCCGCGCAGAGGCCTGGCATCGAGCCTGGGCATGATAAAAACGTCTTCAGGAGGTAAGTGTTTATGGTGAGGATCCATAAGGTTAGCAGGATCAAAGCTTTGCTGAAAGGACATTAAGCAAAGAAATAAGAATAATAAACAAAGCAGTCAGTTAGTCATCCAATCAGATTTATGTCATGTAGAAACCATGTAAAGGAGAGGCAGATTTCTATTAGGCTGTTCTTTATTGCTGTGAAAAACAGTCTTCAAGTCCAAAAAACCAGGCCTGTTAAGTAAAAAGAACAATTGTAGTGTGGAAGGGAGGAAAGCATTTGAGATTTCACACCACAAATATACATAAGATCTTTTTTTGGCGCTTTATATTGCTCTTGTGTTATTTTCTTTCTCTTGCCCAGGATTGAAATGAGACACTGATTGGATGAAAACTGTGTTTGACTTTTTCAATCTCTGTGAATTTCTGGGAATGTTGGGGAAATGCGCAGCAGCCCTCTGCCTGTCTTACGAGGAAAAGTATTTTAGCGTCAGACAAGAGCCTTGTGTGTGACTCAGCTCAGGCTCTGGCTCTTTCTTTCGTCGACGGGGAATGGCTGATTGAGTTGACTGTTTTAGCTGGATTTGTTCCCCTGAATCCCCCACCTCAGTCCACACTTTAGTGCCAGATTATACTTAGGGTAAAGTAAAAGTAAATAAATAGCACGTTTTTTTTAGACCTACAGGGATTTTTTTTTTTTTAATTATTTTTATTTTTTGCTTTGTTTTCTTACGTGCTCACATTCAATCCAGGTTTTGGAGTTTGGCTGCTTTGCGAGGACTTGCTGCAGTGGCCATGGACACATCTTTATTTATGTTTCCTTTGGTAGCTTCTGCCTCACTGAAGCCTGTCAGACTCTTGAAGGAATGGGAGTGGTGTACCACCCGGGCCTGCTATTCCCGCCCTGCCAAATCATTTGCTCGCAGCTACAGCTTTAAGTGGGAATTATTACGGGGGAGATAAGTATGGAGATAAGCTGGTCCTTGCTTGCATGATGTATGAGGTGTCTGGACATGGCGAGAAGTGCATCTGACCTGGAAATGAATGGTGTGAAGGTACAAGTGCAGCCCATGAACCTCTTTTTTTGTATGCACTTACCCCAGATAATGACACAGGCATTAGAAGGTGTAGGGAGTTACATTTTGAGGGGATTATAAGAGTTCATGTGGTGTTTAGGTTAAAATAATAAAGCTATAGGGACTATATGGGACTGTATAATTATTATTAGTGTGGAAAAGTAGGACAAGAAGGTTTAAGCTTCAGTGTCATCATTTTTTAGCATTAATATTTTATTGGGATCCTCCCCTTGACCTAGAGTAAAACTGCAATTCTCTCCCTGTAATATTTCCTATTAATATCAGTACAACTTAATTATCCTTGACCATAGGAAACAAAGCACAGTAAGTTTGACATGATAGCATTTGCCTGTTATTTATAAATGGACTAATATTTTGGGCAGAGCTGCGTTTAATTCAGGAACCACTAAAATAAAATGTGCAGCAAGAAAAAAAAATCATTTTCAATCCTGAAATTCAATTTCAGGAACCATAAATGCAGGTGGAATCCAGTCTCATGTCTAAAACTGTACTTTAGCTAAATTCTGAACAAATCACACTCTCAGAATTGTAGCTTTCCACTCCTCTTCTCTCTTTTTTTCAGAAAAAAATGATTAGGTTGCAGCTTCGCTAAGGTGTGCAGGAGAAACATTCCTCCTACTTGGTATGATAATTCACAGCTCCGGGGTCTGTACCAGCCTTTCTTTTGTTTTTTTTAAGTTTCTCTTAGCATTGCCTTCACTCAATCAAGTGAACTTGTGGCCTCATAGAATTTTTATTTATTAGACAATCCCTCACGTGTAAAAGATGATAAAGCTGACATGTTACAGGCGGTCGCCGCTTTCACACATCGAGAAGAGGGCTTTGTTAAACACCCCGGCAAATTTGAGCTTTAAATTTGATGACACTTTACATGCCAGAGGAGCTTGCTCATTGGACAGCTGCCAAGACACTAAAGAGAATCCAGACCAGATGATTATGATCTTACAGACACTGTCAGTGAAGCAAAGTACTTAGAGGATAATTTTATATTTACCTATCTGTATCACTTTTTTCATTTACAAATCCCTTCAATCCATTGTGAAACTTGTTGTGTTTCACTGTGAACAGCACTTCACTACTTGGAACATTTACTCTTACTCATCTGCCAATATTGCTTTTTTCGTCTTCTCTAAATCTCTCTGCTAAGAATCATTGTCAGGTAGCCAGCTGATGTGCAAAAAGGTCACCTGCTGTTATGATTGAAGCGAGTAGTAATGGTTGGACTCACCACACAAAGAGTTATAGGTGGTTGGTCAGCTTGTCAGTCAGGCTGGGTGGTTTTTTTAATCATTTCATCTTTGCCAGGGGGCTCTCCAGAGACCCCTGCAACGTTTAGCACACTGCGGCTCAGGACCCGAGGGCTTGTCTAAGCCCTGCCTGTATCCGAGCTGCCATTATTAGCTCTGCTCTCCAGAGCACACCGCTCATCTCTCCCCTGAGAGGGCGGCTGAGAAATGAAGCGCGCTGGCTAGGCACGGCAGCAGAGGGCCAATAGCCCGACATGGAACAGTAATTACTCCATTGATATTCCACACACAATAACACTGTCATCTCTCATTTGCATAACCTCGCTCAGCTCGCCACAGCAGATGAATCCATATGATCTTGTCAAGAGGCTGCAGGAGTTTAGATGGTGTGTGATTGGAGGGTTTTTTCACATCCTTTTAGGTGCCAGTTTTGTTTCAAACACACAGGATAAACTGTTTGATTATGATTAAGTTTGCAGATTGAAAGAGGAAACCACCTTTCTACTGCTCTGTATAAACAGAGCTTTGTGGCTCAGCTGTCTTTGTGTTACCAGAACATAAACAACAAAATGGAGAGAAGAGGCTGTGGTGTATCAGGTTTGTAACAGTGTGTGTGCACATGTGAGTCTGGCGGGGAGAATGAGAGTGTGTCGAGGGGGTGGGGTGTCAGTGGATGTCATAGGGCCCTGTCTCAGTTCTTGGTTAATGGCCATTGGTCATAGGCTGTCTCCCCTTTATTTCTTTTGCTCTCCTGCTCTATCCTCCCAGGTCTCCCACTGGAGCAGCGCCCTCAGGCACCGCATCATTTATTGCTGTCAGGAGTCACAGTGGAGAGGAGGGGGAAGAGAAGGGGGGGGGGGGGGGGGGGGGGGGAAGGGGGGGGGGGGGAGGGGGGGGGGGGGGGGG